>JAYXIM010046885.1:0-56269 GCA_037575425.1 Anastrepha fraterculus | reverse complement strand
CCTACACACTCACCTGTTCATGGCTATTTTGGCACTGCCAACATAAAATCCACAATTGTACCACCACAATCATTAACTTAATAAACATTCTTATCATATCATCCTCCTCTTTTTTTTGTGATATAAGCCACACAACGACCCGATAGGAATTTATGACGACATAAATGAAATACATCATCATGTAAAACAACAAGGACCAGCCATAACATTCGTTAATAGTCTTGAACGTAATATAAATTTCGCCATAAAACTTTTTGTAGACTCTCAACTTTCGCTCATCTTCTTCTTCACTTGGCTGACTGGTCTTTGGCTTGACGCGTATAATATTCCCCTTTACAAATGATCGTCCAAGTAGGTAAGGTCCGAAAACTCGACGTATATTTCTTTCACCCATTTCGTTGAGATTGTATCGCAATATAATAGCGAATTCATTCAAACCTGTTAAGTGGGTGATCAGCTCTAAGATACGAAATTGCATAGCGAAAGAGCTAAGCAAGGCGTGCCACTTTATGGTTTGTAATGTAGGTAACTCATAAACTGTCCACGAGATTATGATATGGACAATGCTTGTTATAAAAACCGTACAACATAGAATTGTCACAAGCCATCCCTGACTTTTGAAACGCCCATAATCATCGGTTGCGTCTAATTCCTTATTAAAACGTTTTTCAAAGTCGACGTATGTCTCATTGACGAGGCTGCATTTAGGACTCATAGCCAATGATTCCAGTATGACCATAAGGTGTGTAAACGTTCGGAATATATAGAGTAGTACGAAAAGCTGTATATCCATGGAGAAAGCGTTACGATGCAAATCATGCGACAACGTATAGATTAAAATAGATGTGATATACAAAATCCAATGGCCAGCGTAGACTTTATATACTAATCGAGATTTGGTGAAACTTCGGCAAGCAAAGAGAGCAGAGCCAAAATTTATAAATAATTTGAACGCTTTAAACAGGCTGAAAAGAAATCTTCTGTCCTGGTTGTTGTTCGTGAGTGTCATTTTTACGCGTTAAAATAGTTTTGTACACGAAAGGATAACCGTTGAAACTAAAAACATCTGAGACCTGCAAGCAATACAACAGACAACTATGGCCGCTTAAACGGTTCTTAATTACATATTATGAGGCAATCAATCAATTAAAACGCTTCAATTACTGGCATTAGTACTACACACTTTTATTATTTTCGCAAGTCATCAGATTTGTTCGAGCGCTCATACCAACTGTACTGAAAGAATGCGCGCTAATAGGTGCAGCATAACATCGAGTCTAGAGCTATGACGTGTGTGGCAAGGAAGAAAGATATACCCATAAATCTCTAAATATATATCGTCGGCTTTAGTAGCACATCTTCTGATAACCTTTCTCCACTGTTTTGCTTTATTTTATTCAATTATCTTAATTAGTATAACTTTCAGCATTCGACATTAACTGGCTGAAAAATTTTACCATTTTAAATTGTGTTCTACTTCTCACCAAGCAGAAACTGAATGAGTATGACAGAGTAGGTAATAATCGCACTTATCATCTGTAAGAGTAAATTATTTACTATTGTATTAATTATATTAATTATAAATTCTTAAGAATGCCACTTACGCTGCCCAGAAGCGTTCGATTTAAAACGCAAAAATGTTTAGCTTTTATGGAGAATTGCTGATGAAGTGTTTGAATTGAGAAGTTCGTAACGAGATCATTGTATGGCTTATTACCCAATGGTTTCGGCAGTCTGGAAATGAGACAGCCAATATAGCGACTCTGTAAATAGAAAATAATGGAATAAATTGTTAGGAAAAATGGGAAAGTTCTTAACGAAATCCATTATTTTTGCGTAAAATCTTTGCGCATATGGCTTCCAATTGTTTCATGGTCGATCTTTAGCGCCTGGGCGATACTTCGACTACAAATTCGATTATCTCTGTGATTTTATCGACATTTTCGACTTTTTCTTTAACATCAAAAATGCCTTAATGGAATCGACAAAACTAAAATTGCACGTAATTAACGGTTACAGTATCGCCACCATAAACACCATTCACAATTTCAGCTGTCTGGCTTGCATTTTCCCCTTTACTAAGGAAAAACTGTAAAATGTACCGAATTTTCTCTTTGTTGACATCCACTGTTAACACCCTGTAACTCTGAACAACTGAATGGAACAAACGAAAAACAGCAAAAAACTATTTTTAGTGTGAAATGTCAGCTTAAACTTTAAATTCTTTGATCGATACTTAACAAGATATTTATCGATCACTACAGCTATCCATCAAGAAAATAATGGTTCGCTTTTTTCCCACACCTATTTTTTTTTTTACAATTAATTCAAAAGCGTTAATTAGTCTGCTTGTAGGGAGAAAATTTTGCCATTTCAGGATTTCCATGACTTCAACAGGATTAAATTAGTATTTTACAGCTTTAAATAAATTCATATTTTACTTATTTCTTAGTACTCACATAGTTTTCCACTTCAGAACTTATCGCACACAGCACCACTATTTGGAATCCTGCTTTTAGCGTTGACGATAAGTTGTAGAATATTTTAAAAATTGTTGGCTCTTCGAAAAACATCTGTGCACACCAATATAAATTACAAACAAGGAAAAAAAACTTTTCCATTATAAATAGAAGAATGCACCAAGCAAAACAATCATCCGCACAGCCATACGCCTTATAAAGACGACCATACAACAGACGCAACAAATTCAGCTGCTCGTATTCCCGTGGCGTATATGGCATCCAAATATCACTGCCATATCTCGACTTATGCTTATTTTGTGCAACTAACTTCTCCAACAGTTTTGTGACATTTTGCGCCTCCTGATTCAAAGTCATAATGGTGTTAATGATTTGTAGGAAACGGGTTTGGGTGCCCAACTCAAGAAGCACAGAATAGTAGCTTACTGGTGTGCGGTAAGTCGTGAACATAACCCATAATCTTACTAATTCACAAAACAATGGCACGCTAAACACCAGAATCATACTCCGAACAGGATAAGCTGCTACTTCCGCTTTCGTCAACTGATTTGCACCAAGTTCATGTAGTTGGCAACGCAGCGTAGTTAATTCACCAAAGCTGCGCTTCCTAACCATCGATTCGACTATCGCCACAACGTATATGAATAGGTCCAGATGAAAGTGTATCAGACCCAATATGTCGGCAAGAGTAAAAATAACGTCGTCAAAGAAAAATGAGATCACCACATAAAAGTTGGCAGTAAGCCAAGCGAGCATAGCGAGGCGTAAAAAAGTGCTGAGCAGTGGTAAATGCGGTATGGGCAGCAGCGTCGTCAAGCAACAGAGTGTACGTAGCACAGATTTTATTAGCCACTCCAAACGTTGCATTTTCGTTGATAATTGAAAGAAGACTGTTGAGAAAAGCAAATCATAATTGATAGTAGAGGAATACAGAATAAATGCCCCTTCTACTCTTTGGAAGGGGGATATGCTCGGTCTAAAACAAGTTCATTCTGAAAATAGGTGAGGTATAATTATGCGTTTACACAAAATAGTATATGAGTTGGTAAAAAATGGGGCAGAACAATGTAGTAATTAGTTAACAAATGGAATTTCTGTAGTAAGTAATAAAATGTTACAAAATAAAAGAAACTCGAAATAATTTCCGTCATATCTAAACCTTGGAATAATTAAGTGTTCTAAGCTGTATAACCACATACATACATACATACGTCGCAGCCTAGTTACTTGCGCGTGGCTACCATTGGATAGGTCTCGGATTCATTTCCAGCATGTATCAAAATTTTGTCTAAGAGCGGATACGCCTGGCAACGTCAAACATCCGGCTGCATTTCTGCTATGAAAAAACTGCTCATAAGAACAGATGGTTCTCATTCGGAGACAGTTTAATATGAACAATGAAATTACTAAACTTTTAGGAAAATCAAAAGGCGCGTCCATGGAAAAAAAGCGCCGCTAAAATCCTAATATTTATATTGGGTTGGGGAACAAGTTCGCAGCGTTTTTACCGAAGGCTTTTACTTAAACAAAAAACAATAATTATATCAATAAGTTAATCAATTATAGGTATATTCGCCGTTTCTGTTTACAACCTCTCCCCACCTCTCGACCAATTGGTTGATGTCGTCCCGCCAAAAATCGCCTGGTCTGGTGTCAAAGAAATTGTTGAGCCAGTTTTTAAGAACTTCTTTGTTAAGATAAGGAGCGGAAAAGATGTTAATCGGTCGGTGTAAGGTGCGGAGAATACGACGGATGTTAAAGTACCTACCATTCGAGCTCTTTGAGTGTCGGTGTTGGCGTCTGGTGTTGTCGTGAATAAGTATGGTTTGAGCATGTCGGTCAGGTCTTTTCAGTCGAATAGCATCATTCACGCGGTGTAGATGGCGAACATTTCCCAGTGCATCGTGGCCTCCCAGTCCCATCAAACACATATCATGATCTTCTTTGGATGAAGATCCGGCGTCACTCTCGGCTTTGGCGTATCTCCTGAACCACCCACTCCTTTCTTTGCTACATATTGATGTATAGGCACCATTTCTTATCTCCCGTCACCATTTCCGGCTTTGTGTTGCTAGTTGGCGGGCGAGATGCTGAGAAGCAATTTGAAGAAGGCGGCTTTCTTCGATTTTTTCGTGGAGCTCGTGAGACACTCAGGCTTCCAATTTTTTGGTAAATCAAATTGAACGAAGGTGATTGAGAATACTTTTATGAACGCAGTTCTTTTTTCCCGAAAATCGACCACTAGTTTTGTGGTAACTCACAACGTTGGGTAATCGGATAGCAACACCAAAACTGGCCGGGTGCAAACCGTAGCCAAGTTTCCATACATACATTCTTGAGAGTTGAAAAGATGGTTGGCAGCGAACACAAGTTTTAGTTTTTTAGTTTTTATAGTCATCGTTATCTTTCCATGTTCATTTGTCATTTTATATTAATGTAACGTTTAAAGGTTAAACAATTAAAGTACAACATTTTTTAGTCGTCGCCAGTCAACACTCTCTAAAACTTGTTCTCTGCCACCATCCTTTGCAAATCATCGCCGGGTCGTCAGTAACAGTTACTCATCGATTAAAGACAGTTACTCGTCGTTCTAAAGACAGTTACTCATCGTTCTAAAGACAGTTGCTCGTCGTTCTAAAGACAGTTACTCATCGTTCTAAAGACAGTTACTCGCCGTTCTAAAGACTCTAATGCGAACAAGAGCCCAAATGAGTCAACAGCAAGGAACCAGTGCAGAAGATGGGGATCTAAATGAGACGGTCACTCAAACAACATCTGACTCCGCGCCGCCACGTCCAAGTGCACAAGCAGACAACTTAAACGCGTTGGTCGCCTCAATTCAGGCCTTGCGTGCGTCAATTGTCGAGCTCCGAAATGACACAAATATTCAGCGTTCGGATATTCAACAGTTGCGTCAACGTCTCGAAATCAATCAATTTGAACAGCCTCAATGGCAAGCATCGCTTCAGCCAGTAAGCGAACAGGATATAGTCGTCCCTTTAGACACACTGCAGTCACTCCCGCCAACAGTTTCATCATTGCCGCCAACGACGTTAAGACAGTCGAATCCTGTGCCAGTTTTCGTGGACAGCGCCGCTACGAGACTGCATCCTCTGCCTATGTTCGACGGAAACCCAGAGGATTGGCCACTGCTCATCGCGAGTTATCGTGATACTACTGCCGAGTTTGGTTACAATGGTAGGCAAAATCTCATGCGCCTACAAAGAGCTTTGCAGGGCGAAGCAAGGCAAGCCGTCAAATCACTACTTATTCATCCGGACGACGTGTCCAACGTTTTGAGTGAACTGCAATTTAATTTCGGCCGCTCAGATTTGCTCATACGTTCCCAGCTGCAAAGGGTGCAACACTTCCCGAGTATCACCGAGAGCCGCCTTGATCAGATTTTAGAATTCTCGACGCGAGTACGAAACATTGTAGCCTTTTTCAAATCAGCAAAATGCGAACACCACTTGGTGAACCCTACCTTGTTGGAGCAACTTGTGACCAAACTGCCATCGTCCAAACAATATGAATGGAGCAAGCGCGCTGCAGAAATATCGCCGTTTCCGACAGTTGGAAACTTTGCTGATTGGTTAAGTGACCTGGCCAAAGTCGTTGCGTTGATTCCAAAAATAGCCGACAGAAATGTGCCACCGTCACTTGCGCGTCAAACTAATCAACTAACAAGTAGCCGCCAGACAGCATTAGCAGGAGGAGGTAGCCGACGATTCCTCCATAGTAGTGAGATGCAACGTGATCAACACTCAACCAACCGATGCGTTCAATGTTGCCAAAACCATATTTTGACGGAATGTCGACGTTTCAACAGTAGTAGCGTCAACGATAGATCTGATTTAGTTAAACGCCACCTACTATGCTTCGGATGTCTTACAAATGGGCACAACTTATCAACAGCTGTTGCACTCGCAAAACGACAAAAGCCGGTCAGCCCCCAGCGAAGGTCAAGTGGAACACGTGTTCAATTGCCATCAGTCAAGTCAGTCAACTTTGTTCAAAATTCTGCCTGTAACATTGTTTGGTCCACGAGGTAAAACGGAAGTTTACGCCATGATCGACGAAGGTTCTTCGGTGTTATTGTTAAGTGGCAGCATCGCCACTAGTTTAGGGTTGCAAGAACCAGCATCGCTTCTGTCCTTGCAATGGTACGGCAGAAACAAAACAACAGAGAAGTCATGTAAAGTCACGCTCGAGTTACGAGGTCTACATACTAGTCCCAATTTCGCAATAAAAAATGTGCTTACCGTTCGAAGTCTTAATTTGCCACTACAATCCTTTGACAAGAGTAAGTACAATCATTTAGAAACATTGCCTTTGCCGAATTATACAGATGTCAGGCCAGACCTACTGCTTGGGTTAGACAACTCGTTTCTGGGTATTGCTCGTGAGGTCGTCGACAATGGTCCCGACCAACCAATCACCGCCAAGACAAAGTTGGGTTGGATGGTTTACGGGCCACTCCAGGGTATCACCACTACAGTATCAAGAGTGATGCTAGTCAGAGAGTCAACCGCACTGACACAATTGCACGAGCTGGTAGAAAATTATATTGCAGTCGATAGTTTAGCTATTAGATCTCCGGTCAATGTCGAACTGGAATCTGATGCGGACAAACGTGCAAGAGGTATATTAGAACGAACTACCATACACAAAGGGTGTCGTTACGAAGTAGGCCTGCTGTGGCGAGAAGATGATGTGAATCTTCCTCCCAGCTACGACATGGCACAAAAACGCTTACTGGGTATTGAGTCAAGAATGAGAAGAGACAGCCAATTTGCCATGAAATCGACAAGTATGTGCACAAGGGTTACGCGAGGTAACTTTGTGCCGAAGAAGCCAGTATAGTGAAACCAACTACGTGGTATTTGCCCCACTTCGGTGTGGTTAACGCAGGCCTCCGATGTATCGCTTAACAGTGCCTTACTCAAAGGACCAGTTAAGGCCCAATCTTTAGTCAATATTCTATTTAAATTACGGCAAGGAATCATCGCGGTTGCTGGAGACTTCCAGGAGATGTTTTCTCAAGTGCGCATCAGAGTTGAGGATCAAGACTCGCAGCGTTTCTTGCGGAGAGGCGGTGATTCCAGTCAACCAATTCGTACTTATGCCATGACCTCCATGACCTTCGGTGCTGCTTGTTCTCCATGTTGTGCGGAATATGTTAAAAACAAAAAGCCGCCAGATTCGCCGACCAGATGCCAAAAGGTGTGGATGCCGTACAAAACAAAACTTACGTTGACGATCTGGTAATCAGCTTCAATAATGTCGAAGACGCCAACAAGACTATTCGGGAAGCCGTAGAAATTAATTCCGCTGCCGGGTTCCAACTGCGCAAGTTTGTGTCAAATAGCAAAGTTCTAGAAGCCAATTTGAACGGTAGCAACAATGTGCCACGACCAGTCATCAATTTGGAACGACAGGCCACCGCTGATAAAATTCTGGGGATGTTTTGGAACACAACCACAGACGCCTTTGAATTCCATTTCAAGTTTTTTAAAATTTCCAACGACATTCTGCAGTGTAAGCGACTACCGACCAAGAGAGAACTGTTGGGAATCGTGATGTCCATATACGATCCCTTCGGACTCCTAGCCAACGTAACAATTTTTGCCAAATTACTGATACAAGGTCTGTGGAAGCAAAGCATAGCCTGGGACGACGAGTTGCCTGTCATTTAGCAGCGCGCTGGGAGTCTTGGTGGTTGAGCTTCCAGGCAGTAAAAACATTTTCGATCCCACGGTGTTACTCAAGCTTGATACCGTCCAGCTACATATTTTTGTTGACGCTAGAACACAGGCATATGCAGCAGCCGCATATTTAAGAGTAAAAAAGGAAGAAGCAGTGAAGGTAACTCTTGTTTGCGCCAAATCAACTTGCGCGCCACTTAAAGCAGTAACGGTTCCAAGGTTGGAACTCCAAGCTGCAGTCCTCGGATGTCGCATCAAAACATTGCTGGAAGAAGGTCACGAGATTCGCATCGACAGCACGACGTTTTGGAGCGATTCACAGACGGTTATCCTGTGGATACGCCCGCACGCTCGAACTTTCAAACCCTTCGTAGCACATCGGATCGCAGAGATCCTCACATCAACGTCACCGGATCAGTGGCGATGGTTGCCTACGACGTTAAACGTCGCAGACGAAGCCACACGTGCTATGCCGATACCTGAGTTCGCCTTACATTCGCGCTGGTTTAGTGAACCAGAATTCTTGCACCAAGGCGAAGAATGCTGGCCTCGAGAAACCATTCTGACGTCCGACGAATATAGCAACGAGGAGATCACTAGTCGACACCTGCTTCTGTGCGACACAAGTGAACCATTTGTCAAACCTACTAAATTTTCATCTTTTTCAAAACTAGTAAGAGTGCTGGCGTGGGTGTTGCGATTCGTCAACAATACCAGAGCGAAGACCGTTATGACGGTGAACTGCATATCGACGAATTAGCCGTTGCCGAAAACTGTCTATGCCGTCTGGTCCAAAAAGAAGCGTAAAAGCATGAAATCAGTCTGCTGCGTAAGAAGTCACCGTTGCCAAAAAGTTCCAGTCTCTACCAACTGACTCCGTACTTGGATGAAGAAGGTTTGCTAAGGGTCTATGGAAGGATAGACGCAGCATATTGTTTGCCGATTTCAGCACGTAGACCAATCATATTGCCAACAAAAAGCCACGTCACGAAGCTAGTAGTAGCTGAGCAGCACCAGAAAAGACACCACCAGAACGACAACCTTACAATGAACGAGGTACGCCAACGATAATGGATACCCGCAATACGTAACGTGCTGAAGACCGTCAAAAAACGTTGTCCAGTTTGTATAAACGACAGAGCCCAACCCGCTGCACCATTGATAGGTCAGCTGCCGCCGGATCGACTGACGCCATACGTCCGGCCCTTTACGTATAGCGGAGTAGACTACTGCGGCCCATTTCATGTTACAATTGGGCGTAGGACGGAAAAGAGGTGGATAGCATTATTCACGTGCCTTGCCACTAGAGCAATCCACCTAGAGCTATCAGAAAACCTGCCAACCGACGCATTTATTATTTGTCTTCGTAACTTCGTGAATCGCCGCGGAGTTCCAGTACGCATTCGGAGTGATAATGGCACCAATTTCATCGGCGCCCAGAAAGAAATAAAAGACGCAGAGAGAATGTTTGATTTCGCCGTCATCGGAAGCGAGCTGTCCAAATATCGCATCGAGTGGGTGTTTAACTGTCCCGCCGATCCCAGCAGTGGAGGTTGTTGGGAACGCCTCATACAATGTACAAAGCGACTCCTGCATAAGGTATTCAAAGACGACTCACCGAGGTTGGAAACGTTCCGCTCGGTCCTAATTGAGATAGAAAATATTGTCAATAGTCGCCCGTTAACAGACCTGCCAATTACGCCAGAAGAGGAAGAACCTCTCACACCCAACCATTTCCTAGTGGGTTGTTTGAACTCTACGCAAACGCCGCATCCAGAAGAGAGCAACCTATGCCTGCGAAAGCAATGGAGAATCGCACAGAATCTAAAGGATCGCGCATGGAAAAGGTGGACAGTGGAATATTTGCCTCGACTTCTATGTCGCTCGAAGTGGAGAGACGACACAGACGGGTTAAAGCCAGGACAACTCGTCATCATATGTGACCCCTCAGCGCCGCGAAGTCATTGGGAGAAGGGGCGAATTACCGAAGTGTTCAAAGGAAACGACGACAGAGTCCGAAGTGCAAACATCCGCACAACGCATGGGGTCATCCGTCGACCAGCACGAAAGCTAGCCGCTTTGAAGTTTTGCGGATCCGACGAAGATCCGCCAGGAGGTGGGATGTGGTAACTCACAACGTTGGGTAATCGGATGGCAACACCAAAACTGGCCGGGCGCAAACCGCAGCCAAGTTTCCATACATACATTTGTTCTTGAGAGTTGAAAAGATGGTTGGCAGCGAACACAAGTTTTAGTTTTTTAGTTTTTATAGTCATCGTTATCTTTCCATGTTCATTTGTCATTTTATATTAATTGGCCTTTGGACACGATCAAGCATTGTTGACAAGAACTTTATATGTGTGCGTGTCGGGTGCTTGACGCTAATATCTAAAATTTTTGATTTTCATCATTCAAAAGCCGACAACAAGTATGTGTGACACGACGACACCCGACTGCACTAACACACACAAAGCTCAGTCAAGCATGCTGGATCATCTCCAAAGGCCAAATGTATCGTTTAAAGGTTAAACAATTAAAGTACAACATTTTTTAGTCGTCGCCAGTCAACAAGTTTGGCGACCTTCTCCTTCAAAAGTGATTTGAGATGTTCCTCACCGCATTCAGAAGACCTTCCGTGCGAGGCGTGTCATCGACGTCAAAGTCGCCACTTTGAACTTTGCAAACCATTTCCGTACTCTAGACTCGCCTATGACACCTTCTCCATACAGGTCGCAAATGTCCCGGGCTGCTTCGGCAGCTTTTCACCTCAATGAAAAACAAAGAAGAGTAGGTGTCGAAAATGTTAATTTTTGTCTCCTGGCTATTCCATTTTTGAGCCTCAAAACTAATAAAAAATGCAATAACTCAAAAATACAATTAGCATAGTTTTGTAGTGCAGAAAGAGTTCTACCGAATGAATACTTACTTATTCCCCAACCCAACAATATATCAATATATCATACACTCGTAAAAAAAACGTTGCAAATTGAAACTTTGAATAGATGGCATCTTGTATTCTATCATCTGCTAAGCAGTGTTGCCCAACACCTAACGCATTCGTATTTTTCGCATACAGATAGCGCTATCTAATCGGACTACGGCCAACTCTCCAAAGCCGATCATAAATCAACAATGTATCGATGTTGTGCGGGTCTCAATATCGATCTTTATGAACGATACATCGCTGTTTATAAACATTTGCATTCCTAGTCATCTACGCATAAAGTCGACAACGCTCAAAGCGCTTGGAAAGGAGTGTTAAGGAAACTATTATATTGAAGTAAGTTAGTTGATTGGTGTTCAATATGAAATGCGAACTTTGCGACTCAGGCGAACTTGACGAAGTTCAATATGGCCAATTTTTCATTGAACACTGTAAAGCTGTGCATATGAATTGTTTGGTTAGTATTTGTATTCATGAATGCCCGAGTTATTTGTGGAATTAATCAAGTGTACTATATTCTATTATTCTTGTATATTGTGTTGCGGATCTGTAATCGAGACGAATCTATAAATATGTGTTTGCCTTTCGGGGACTCCCCGGTTTAGCGGAAAACAAGTGACGCTTGCAAAACACTCAAGTGTTGCCACTCAAACTAAAAATACAAAAACCATAACATGATTTCGTAGATCAGGAACTAATCTTGAGGAAAAACTTTAGTATAATGTATATCGCTTTGGAAAAAACGGTAAAAAGGGGGTGATAGAGGGGTGTATCCCCATCTTAAAACTGAAAACAGAACCTGCCGGAGGCTTATAGTTTTTAAGTAATTTAATGTGTTGCCATATACCTGAAATGAAAACGAAGTTCGCACGCAAGGATGTTCAGTGGAAGGTTCATTGTAAAACTGCAGTATTTTTTGGTGGAATTTAAAGTTGAGAAATAATTTTGAAATTAAAAACATACAACTTATTTAAACTTAAAAACAATGATATTAAGCGTATCACAAAAAATAATAAAGTAATTAAAATTAAATTAAATTAATTAACACAGTATTTTTGCGTAGAACTCCTTATCGCGTGGGTGGCCTTCCGCCGCTCTTCAAAAAAATAACCCTCATCAGTCCAACTCCGGCTATGCAATCCACAGTATTTTTGCGTAGAACTCCTTTCCTTTTGTATATTTTGTGAATTTTAGTGAAATGTTAAAAAATATAGAGTGTAATGTGGCAAATTATAGTGAAGTTCCCGAGGGCATTTTGAATGTAAATAATTGAAAAACTATTATTTCCCGAATAATTTAAAGTTATAAAGAGTGTTCCTTAACACCTCACTAACATCTCCACCAAGTTTCATTAAAAAAACATTATTGTTTGCCAGAAATTCCAAAATATACATTGTTCTAAATTCCAGCCATATTCTGTTATTCTTGTATATTGTGTTGCGGATCTGTATTCGAGACGAATCTATAAATATGTCTGCCTTTCGGGCACTCCCCGGTTCAGCGGGAAACAAGTGATGCTTGCAAAACACTCAAGTGTTGCCACTCAAACTAAAAATACAAAAACCATAACATGATTTCGTAGATCAGGAACTAATCTTGATGTTGGCTATCATATCGAATTTTTTTTGCATTTAATTTGCTGAAATAATTCTTTTTTTATTTGTTTCATGTTTCAGCTTTTGTCTACTGGCTTGCAACGGAGGGGTTATAATGGTACTAACATTAACGGTTTTTTGCTTAGTGATATTGCAAAGCAACGTCAATTGGCCTCGAAACACGTAAGTTGCAATAAAATAAACGCAATCATAAAAACAAACTACAGCAAAGTTTTAGATTAGATTAGATTAAAAATTTCCAAATGAGAAGAATAGGAATCAATTATTTTAAAATATGTAATATTACTACATACAATGACGTTCAAAATAGTAGCACGTGATGTATTACTGAGCTTTGCATATTTTCTTTTTTAATTTTAAAGTTTTTTATTCTTTTATAAAAATGTTTATTTAATTTTTTTATACAAATTTTTATTTTTATTTGTTTTTATTTACTATTTTTTTTATTATATTAATTTTATTTTATTTTAAAAAGCTACATGACAATAAAATTATTAGGTAAACCGAAGCAAAGGCAGCGCTAGCAGCAGAGACTTTCAGCTGGCTGGTGACGTGTATTGGGTCAGATACGACAGAGTAGATCCGTGTCCTTTAGAAATTTATAATTTTTTTTGACATTATCTTCAGTGGTGTCTTTTGAAAGTAGGATAGATAGTGGTGATATGCCATTGGGAAAAATATTCTTCATACTACAACAAAAAGTCAAAAGTTCGAGCATTCGATTTATAGAAGAAAACGCATGTCTACAAAAAATTAAAATAAAAAAAATCGACGTTTCTTTTGAGTTACTTTAAACTTGCACAATATTATACAATTTTTTTTTGATTTAGAGTTGGTTTTTGTTGTAGTAAGAACTACATTTTTTATGAAAAGAAGTGATGAAAATTTGTAAATTTTTTTTTTTAAACTTAGAGTTTGTTGTTTGTTTGAACTACATATTTTATGAAAAGAAGTGGTTACGGTGGCCATTTGTTTTTGTTTTTATATAATTTTAATTAAATCTAAATTGACGATTTGATAAAAATTAAAATTACTAGTCGAAAATATTTACCTTTTTAATGGATTTCGAACCACTATTAAACTGCAATGAAACTTCTTTCGAGAAAGAGGTATCCCATGTGAAAATATTTTAAGTAAATATCAGGTTAATCCATAAGTTCGTGCGTTTTTTAAAGGTGGTTTTAAAATTATATATTTTCCTTCATTATTTACAATGTCTTCCCAACGTTTAGGCAAATTTTTGATTCCCTGCTCAAAAAATTCTTTGTCCTTGAAGCCAAAATACGCTTCGATATCCCTTTTTATAGCTTCTTTTGAGGAGTAGTTCTTGTTACTCATGTGGGATTGAAGTCCACGGAGAAGGTGATAATCACAGGGTGCAATATCCGGAGAGTATGGTGGATGCGGCATTAGCTCCCATCCGAGCTCGTTCAGCTTGCCTAATGTTTGCCTTGCGGTATGAGGTCCTGCGTGGTGAAGCAAAACTTTGCGTCTATTCAGTAAAGATGGTCGATTTTTTTAAGTGCCTCATTCAGGTTTGATAGCTGATGGGAATAAAAATTAACAGTTATCATCTGGTTTGGTTCCAGAAGTTCATAATAAACAATACCGGTCATATCCCACCAAATAGACAGGAGAATCTTCTTGGGGTGAAGGCCATCTCTAGGAGTCGGTTCTGGTGTTTCATCTTTATCTAACCATTGGCATTTGCGAACAGGATTATTGTAAAGGACCCATTTTCATCACCAGTAACGATACAGTTCAAAAAACTTTCATTTTCCCAGCTTTGAAACCTTTCCCAACTGAACCAGGTGCCTGAGAATTGTTGCATGCAATGAATTTAACCTCTGAGCTATCATATCGACTGTTAAATTTGGCTCAGCTTCCACGAGTTCGAGCAAGGCGTCGGAGTTAAAGACTTCAGGACGACCAGCGCGCGGGGCGTCCTCCACGTCGCAGTTACCACTTCGGAATTTCGAAAACCACTTTTGCGCAGCCTTACACTCACGGTATCCTCCCCATTAAGCAAATTAAGAATAACAATTTTTTTTTTTTAAAATAATAAACATTTATTCTTTTCTTCACCTTTTTTTAAACTGTCCGACACCCTTGCTCAAAACATGGCCTGTTTCTATTCACTTCTGCTTTCGTAAGCTTTGTCGCTTATGTTCCCAATTAAAATTGTTTCACACCGAACTCAAGCTGTGTTTTTCAAAGTTATTAATACGAAAATTTTGGATGTTAAAAAAGTTGGGAGTGCCAAATGCACTCAGATCAATCAATTATACATAATACCTATCCTCAAAAGTTGCTCTTCGCTGCCAATGTGCAATCCTTCAGATTCAAGTGATGTCCAAAACAGTACCTCTCCAAAGCAAGATCAGAAGATCACTGATTTATTTGTGACAAAGCCGAACTTATGATTGCGTGACAAGACACGATTCGAGCACGTTTACGGGCAGAAGACTTCAAACTCCGGAGCACATTGAAAAAACCGCTGCTTTCACGATAACATTGAAAAAGGCTTGAATGAATTAAGGCAAATTAAGAACTGAATTGGGTAAACGTAATATTCACGCATGAATCTCTCTCTTGGGCGAAAAGTTGCATACGTCCGTTCTGGTGCACTGCTGATAATCGACAACTTCAACGAACTGTTAAGGATCCAGTAAAGGTTCTTGTTTGGTGCTGCTTCTCGGAAAAAGGATTTACCAATTTATTTTTACCGTAAGCTGTGAAGATGTTTGAAAGAACTAGCCAACCTTGGAAGGCAGGAAGAAGGCAACGACCCCAAACATCGAAGCCGAAGGGTGTGTAGAGTCGCCTGCTGCCATCCCTATTGGAAATGTTTGGGCAATAGTTAAGCAAATACTCAATAGAAACGAAGTATGGATGGTCAGACAGTTATCAAGCCAAATTCGGCAAGATTACCTTCAAAACTTGCGCAGAAATTAATTAAAAGTATGACTCGTGAATGTGAAGCCATTATAGCTAATGGTGGTGACTAAATTGTATTGAAATATTGCGTATAATAAATATTATATACCCATGCAATGCAGTTTGTTAGAGCCGAATGGGTCAAATAGTTTCTAAGTTATGGCGGTCACGCCTGGAACAGACGGTACATAGAGCCTGCGGCAAACGATAGCACAACAACATTTTGGCCGGTTTTGACTATTTTGTCGTGAATTTGTTATATGTGAAGAAAATGCGTTATTGCGCAAGGAAGGAAAAATATTATCAAAAATCAACGGAATTTTTTAGCAACTTCAAACTTGCACTTTCTTATTTGTTAAAATTAAATAAGTTTTAAAACTGTATACCAAACATGTTTCACAAATTCTAATTACAAGCCGTTTATTGTGATAAAACATGTTTGGAATTTATTATATTTTTGCATCGTATAAAATTGTATTACATGGTTTTTGTTAAAAGTTATGGTTTGAACTAAAAAAATTATGTTCCTTCAAAAACAAAAAAAAATATGAATCAAAAGCAGTCAAAATATTGATGTGCTATACTGTCGCGGGGTGTGTGTAATGTAATTATTTACCATTTCTCTATTTTGTGTAGAAATGCTGTTACTGCGACACAGGAGGGGCTAATATTGCTTGTTGGAGAATAAATTGCGAACGATGGTTTCACCTGGGGTGTGGCGTTAAAAACGGAGCCCGAAATCAATTTGTCGCACCCTACCGTTCATATTGCAATAGACATATATATATAAAGAAGCCCACCTATCGACCAAAGCCCAATGAAATCTGTTGTATTTGCTATGAAAATTTGTTCACCGAAATGAATCACTTTAATGCGGTGGACATGTTGCGTGCTCCTTGTTGCCGTAATGGTTGGTTCCATAAATTCTGCTTACAGAAATATGCTCAAACAGCTGGCAATTCATGTAAATGTCCGCTATGCAACAACGTAGAGAGGTTTAGGAGCTGTTTACCATATTGGGGCGTGGCTATCTATAACACGTGAGAGCAAACATGTTTTGTAAGTAACAATTTTAACTTTTAATTTTTTCAGTATTCCTGAATGGGAATTGATTTCCAATGCGCCTGAGAATGTTGACGAACGCCCCTTGGTGTGTGGTGCCATTACATGCGTTAATCAGTTGGAACGCAGCCACAATAGTGCTTTAAATCCAATAAATACTTGTATTATATGCGAATATGTGCCGCAACATTTTTTGTGTGCAAGATATCCAGATTCGCCTTTTGTGTGTGACTTCTGTATACAAGCTGGAAGGTATACGCGTAATGATAGGAGTGAAGAACTCATTTTATATGAAAATGGCAGTTATAACAATTCACAAGAATCAACTGATAGCACTAGCAAAGGTTTGTATGCTTACTTTCTCGTAGCTTGTCAAGAGTCTGATTTTCGGGTTGAGTTTCACTGGTTAAATTTTAAACTAACTTTGAAGAAACTTAGCCAGCTTTTTAGGGCTGATTGAACTGACGCAAATTTGTAAGCTGAGTTTAGGATCTAGTTTTTCAGTGCTTGTTTAACAGTGAATCTCTAAACAGAATTTAAGTCTGCACATTTTAGAGTTTAAACTTAGTTTAGCTGAAAAGTAGAGTTAAACTTACGGTAAAAAAAGGAAAGGAAGGAAAAAACGAATTAACTTAGCAGAAGTAGTTTTTTCGCCTATAAATATAGAATGTACACCTGTACAATAAAGTTTTAGCAGTTTTGACAGTTTTTTTTTCGTAATTTTCACAATTTGTTTTTTACAATTTTCATATAAGAAAATTTTTTTTCTGACATGTTGATCTTTTTTTTTACACAATTATTTATTTTCACACAATTATTTTTCCCCTATCAGGTGGCAAAATGATCTAAAATCAACAAAAATTTTGAACCACAGCAAACTTGCACTTTATTGATTAATCATCCAATTTTGGTTTTGATTAATTTACTCAATTAAAACAAAGGATTTTGAATGATGAAAATCTTGATTTTGACCTGTACGTTGAGTTTGATGACCTCTTTATTTTGACCTCCATTGCCTTGTCTGAATGTATACTGTAGCTCTCAAGTTCACAGGGTCAAATATGATTGCAAAAATTAAAAATCTTATTTTTTGTAATTTTTTAACTTAACTCTATACATAAATAAATAAATCCCGGTAGATGAAGACAAACAAATTTAATGGGCACGCTATAAAACTGCGACCCCCCATTTTTTCTCTTTACTTCGATAAAAAAAAAATTGTAGTTTTGATGAAAATTTTTAGAATTTTATAAAAGTTGTCAGAACTGCTCATACCATGTATTTATTATTTTGCTCATGAGTGTATGTGTGTATTTGTAAATACATCTAAGAAAATACCATTAGGTCTTGCTTTCTATACAATAAACATATTTTTTAATATTAGTGCCTGTTTTTGAGTGCAAGTTTGATTTTATTTTATTTTATTTTTGTTCAATATAAATTTCCACAATTCAGAAGTGTTGTTCTGGCGTTAAACAATTCATGATGATTTGCCAAACCTTACTTAAATGAAAATGTGAGCACAGTTTGCTATTCTAAGCTATAAAAACCTCCCGCTATTACAATATAAAGCATAATTTTGTTATGAATTTCTTTTAACCACATGCGCGTCTATCTCCCAATAGATTTGCATTGGTTCATCTGGATCGCTGACAATGTGGTCTGTCACCCTTTTATCGTACTGCGACGGCAATGCCAAATTTACAACGCTTCCAAGCGCTATCATTTACAGCCATTTTCGTTGGTGCCCATCATAATGCAGTTGTATCGTCAAAAAGATGTCATCTCATTTTGGAATGGTTTGGGCGAATGCCTGATTTGCCGTTGCTTTTCGTGGATATTTGACAAGATCTTCTACTTTTCCATAGGTTTGTTCAAATAAACATTATTTCATATTAAAATCATAAAGTAATTTTTCTATTAAATATTATAGAAAAAGATAACTTCTTCGGCTATTTCTTCGTTAAGAGGTATGCAATAAATGAAGCGAATTTGAATTTAAATAATGAAAATATGTATTTACAGCATCAACGTCGCATTTATGGTTTTTCCTAATATCGAGTGCTTGGTGGCTACCGTAGCCGGTACGGATAAATTGCCTATTTCACAACGGTTGCTACCGTGGTTTTCCATTTTTGTTCCTTGCCTGTGTATGGCAATCGTAAAAGATGTATTTGAGTAAATCCATTGTAAATATGAAATATTTTTCGTTTATAATTCATATACCTACTTTTAGAGAGCTCATTAGAAATCGGGTATGGGCGATTATGCGAAAATCAAATCAACAGCTGTGTCAACGAGGAGACGATGGAGTAGAAAATCAAAAGGCGGAGATTTGCACAAATCTTATCACGCGAATTATTACCGAAATTGTATTTTATCCGTTTGAAACTGTTTTAAGTCGCATTCAGATACAAGGCACCAACAGCATTATAGATAATCTTGATAATGGTAAAACTAAAGTGCTTATACAAAGTGATCATAAAGGGGCCGTCGATTGTTGCCGAACTATAGTAAAAAATGAGGGCTTCTCTGGGCTTTACAAAGGATTTGGTGCCTTAACTTTGCAGTTTGCTGCACATATTGTCATCGTAAAGATTGCAAACTGGATTTTTTAAAAACCACGCTCAATACAAATGCGTTCTGTACAAACTAGAACCATTAACTGACTACAAATATACAATGGATACGGCTTTTAAAACGATTATAAATAATAAAAAATAATTTTAATAAAATTGAAACAAAAATGTATGCAAAACAATGAAGTGGAGGGTAGATGAGTGAAGTTAGAGATGTTTTTGTTCTTGTAGCCCTGTCACTGTAGTGCATATCACCGGTCGTCTTCATCTAACTCATCTAAAGGTATGCGCAGGAAACTTGCTAGTTCGAGGAGGCCTTTCTCTTCCTCTGCTACCACCAGCTGTAACCGCATCGCATACTTTCAGAGCCGAACCGTTTGTATACATTCGAACAACATGACCCAGCCAGCGTAGCCGCTGGATTTTTATTCGTTGCACTATGTATATGCCGGTGTAAAGCTCATTGTTCCATTGTCTGCGATACTCGCCGTCGCCAACGTGCAAAAGAAAATTTCTCTCAAAAACTCCAAGCGACGCCTCATCGGATATTGTCATCGTCCAAGCTTCTGCGCCATACGATAGCACGGGCATGATTAGAAACGTAGAGTGTTAGTTTTGTTCGTCGAGAGAGGACTTTACTACTCAATTGCCTACTTAGTCTAAAGTAACACTTGTTGGCAGGAGAGATTCTTCGTTGGGTGTCAAGGCTGACACTGTTACCGGTGTTAATAATGCTAGTGCCTGGATAATCGAAGTATCTTACAGCCTCATCATAACTGTCAACAGTGACGTGGGTGCCGATACGCGATTACGACGACTGTTTGTTTGATGACAGTAGATAAATCGTTTTGTCCTCGTTCACTACGTACGATCTTTTCCAGCATCAGGTTAAATAAGTCACACAACATCGAGCCACCCTGTCTAAAACCTGGTTTGGTATCAAACCGCTCAAATAATTTTCGATTCTCCTTTCATGGTTCTTTTCCAAGACTTGTCAATATCTGGTCGTTTGTGGATTTTCCACGTCCAAGACCACACTAATAAGATCCAATCAGTTGGTTTATGGTCGGCTTCAGCCTTTTACACAATACGCTCACTAGAAACTTTCACGCGATATTTAGAAGACTAATCCCGGCCGCCGTAGCCGAATGGGTTGGTGGTGACTACCATTCGGAATTCACAGAGAGAAGGCGGTTCGAATCTCGGTAAAACACCAAAATTAAGAAAAAGATTTTTCTAATAGCGGTCGCCCTTTGGCAGGCAATGGCAAACCTCCGAGTGTATTTCTGCCTTGAAAAAGCTCCTCATAAAAATATCTGCCGTTCGGATTCGGCTTTAAACTGTAGGTTCCTCCACTTATGGAACAGCATCAAGACTCACACCACAAATAGGAGGAGGAGCTCGGCCAAACACCTAAAAAGGGTGTACGCGCCAGTTATATATACATATAATCCCGCGTTAATTTTCACAAATTACAGACAGAGCTTTCTTGTGGATTGGGCAGAGCACACTTAAATTCCAATCGGCAAGCATGCTTTCATCCGACCATATTTTGCATAGAAGCTGATGTATGCACCTTACCAACTCTTCGTCGCCATGTTTGATTAGCTCAGTCGATAGTCCGTCGGCGCCTTCGGCTTTGTTACTCTTTAGCCGCGTTATCGCTAGTTCGTGAAGTGTTCCCTTCATAATTTAAGTATGATCTGGATGTCAGTCACCAGATCACCTTCTTTGTTTTTACAGGAAAATGCATGGGTCTTGAAACTTTCTGTAAGCCGAACTTTCTGATTTACAATTTTCGCGCGTTTTAGAATATACCTATACCTTTTTTGCTATAATCCTAGGCTTAACAGCTTTTATTACCCACATTTATAGCAATCTATGGGGAAATCTTCTTTGAAGTCCCAATAGACAGGATGAAATGTACATATCGAGTTGAAAGACAAATTTTTTCAGAGAGTATATATTTCCGCCTTTGGTTAGGCAACTAAAAATAGTTGGAGTAACTTTTTGTCATAAACAGAAGTTTCTTACAGGAGTATAAGCCATCTGTCTCTCGGAGACAACATTATGAAGTAAACAACAACATTCGCAAACAAACAAATATATTACCCCTCTTATGTCAGCCCATCAGCTGATTCTTTTAAATTCGCTGAGAGCCAGCAAACGGTCTGATATGGGTCACACCATTGAAAATCAACCAATGCAATACAAAAAAAAATATCTTAAAATTACTAATGTGAAATATGAGTTTATTGCTGTGTTTATTAATACAATTGTAAATTAATTAATTATTTTGAAATTAACAAATTTTTAAAATGCTTCTACTCGCTCGTTCTTACGGTACCACAAAGCTATTCATAATCAGTTTGCGCTCAGCTTTACTGTTTTCGGCGAACATGAACTGTACGAGTATGACGAGATAGGTGACAGTGGATACAATTATATAGAAAATATGTAGATATGGAATATTTTAAATTTAAATTTAAAAATTATAAAAAAAAATTTTTAAGAAATTTGCCTTGTTTTCATTCACTTGAAAGGAAATTTAATTAGAACATGAATGGAAAAGCGCAAATTGTGGCTTTTTTGGAAAACTTACAATGAAATAAGTCTTCATAAAATAGCTCATATGGAATAACTAGTTACCGTAAAATTTAGTTTCTGCAATAACAGGTTATTGTAATCATTTCTGGTTGCTCTAATAACTAACTAGTTACTCTAATATGAATTACTGTAATAACTCAGTACTAAAAGAAATACATACTTTAGAAACAAGCTGCTACAAAAATAGGTAACTGGAATAACTAGTCTCCCGACAACTAGTTACTATGAAACTAGTTACTCTGCAACCAGTCACTCTAAAGCTGGTTATTATAATAAAAGTTACTGTACTACTTCACTACTAGTTACGATATTTAGTTACCGTAAAAACTAGTTTTGTAATAATTAGTTGCAACAATTTCGACTTACTCTTATAACTAGTTACTATAATAAATAAGTAATAAATTAACTAGTTGCTACAAAACTAGTTACTGTAATAACTAGTTACTCTAACAACTAGTTAATCTATAACGAGTTTCTGTTATAACCAGTTGCTAAAAAACTAGTTCCTAGCTACTTAATATTCACTAGAAATTATCACTCTAGAAATTATTTTCTGTAATGACTAGTTGCTGGAAAACTAGTTACTCTAACAACTAACAAATCAGTTCTATCATAACTAAGTACTAAAATAATTGTTTACTTTAGAAATTAGAATCTGTAATAACTAGTTACTGTATCAACTAGTTGCTGGAAAACTGGTTACTCTAACAACTAACAAATCAGTTCTGTCATCACTTAGTACTAAAATAATTAGTAACTTTAGAAATTAGACTCTGTAATAACTAGTTACTAAAGGGTTTTCCAATAACAGGTGTTATTTTGAATAGGATTGCGCTATCGTGAGATGATTAACGATTTTTTGTGGCCGGAATTGGATGGTATTGGTCTGGACAACGTTTATTTTCAACAAGACGGCGCTACGTGCCACACAAGCAACGAAACCATTGATCTTTTACGGGAAAACTTTCCGGACCGTGTTATCTCTCGAAGAGGTGATCACAATTGGCCACCGAGATCTTGTGATTTAACACCTTGTGACTTCTTTCTTTGGGGCCACGTGAAAGAGAAGGTCTACGCCAACAGCCTAGGGTCGAATCAAGACCTCAAAGATGGAATTCGTGAGGCTATCGAGGGCATAGGGCAGCCACTTTGCAATTCGGTTATGGAAAATTTCATGAAAAGGATATTGTCCTGTAAGCGTGGCCGTGGTGGTCATTTGCCTGATGTTATTTTCCACAATTAACGCCATACCTTCCTCTTTATAATGAAATAAACATCCGATCATTTATATTAAAAAATAGCATTTTTCTTTGAATATCAAAGTAACACCTCCTATTGGAAAACCCTTTATAAGGACCAATTACGGTAAATTTTCGTACTCCATTTGAAATCACCCAATTCTGAAGCAGTCCTTCTGCCGGTAGGGGAATCCGCAAACATAGTTACTTCACGGCCCAAAAGACTGAGATTTACGTTGAAGAATTCTTTAGCCGTAATGATGAATTGTTGGTGTAACGTTTGGAGCGAAATCATTGTAACTCTTATTACCCGACGGTTTGACGAGTTTAAATATATTACAACCAATTTGGCGGCTCTGAAAGTGAAAAAACAAGGTTTAAAAACAATTATTATACATATATATCAAATCTTGAAGTAATATACATAACACCTGATATTTGAACTTCAAACTACAGTGCGAGGTGTGGCTATTAAAGAACTACGCTAGCGCTAGACTATGCGAATACACAAACTAACAGCTAAAGCCATTCTGCTAACAAGTTTGGAAATTTCACCACTCACCTGTTTAAGACTATTTGGACTCTGCCCACAGAGTATCCATAAATGTATCGCCACAATGGTCAAAAGTATCACATTTCTTATTACAATATCCTGCTGTTTTTTGTGTAGAATGAACAAGAAAGTGAAAAAATAGGAATTTTTGACGAAATAAATAAAGTATATCATCATGAAAACGACAAGGGCCAGCCATAATTTTCGTTAATAGTCTTGAACATAATATAAATTTCGCCATAAAACTTTTTGATGACTCGCAATTTTCGCTCATCCTCGTCTTCAATTGGCTGACTGGTCTTTGGTTTGACGCGTATAACATTCTCCTTTACAGAGGTTCGTTCAAGTAGATAAAGTCCGAAAACTCGTCGTATATAGGGTTATTCAATAGGTGCGCTTCAACTTTTTTCCGATAAGGAGGGTGAACGACGCAATATTTTTTTATTTTTCGCTTGTCATTTGTAAACTTCATTAGTATACATTTCATCATGGAACGCTACACACTTGAGCAACGATTGCAAATCATGCAAATTTTGTATGAAAATAATCGTTCTCTTACTGAAAAACCCTTTATTTCTTTCACCCATTTCGTTGAGGTTGTAACGTAGTATATTAGCGAATTCATTCAAACCTACGATGCTGATGACCAATTCTAGAATACGAAATTGTAATGCCAACACGCACGGCAAAGACTGCCAGTTTATGTGCTTTAACAAAGGTGTTTGAGGAACTCTTGACAGGAGTGTAATATGAACAACGGTTGCTATTAAAGCAGTTAAATATAGAATTGTAAGAAGCCATCCCTGACTTTTGAAACGTCGATAATCTTCGGTTGCGCATAATTCCTTGTTAAAACGTTTTTCAAAGTCGATGTACGCCTCATTAACTAGGCTGCGTTTAGAATTCATGGCCCATGATTCCAGCAGGACCACAAGGTGTTCAAGCATATGTGAAATACCGAGTAGCAGAATAATGAATCTCGGCGCACAGCGTAGAACAGCGTATAGAATAAATTAAATGTGATGTACAAAATCCAATGGCCAGCGTAGATTTTATATACTAAGTGAGATTTGGTGAAACTTCGGCAGGCGAAGAGCGCATAACCAAAATGTATTAATAATTTTACAGCTTCAAATGGATGAAAGCGGAAAGTGCTTTCCTTTTTGTGGTTGCTGCATGCCATTTTTACGCGTTTGTATACAAAGGAATAACTATTGAAACTAAAAACTTCTGAGATCTGCCAACAGTACAGTAGACAATTACAGCGGCTTAAAAGGTTCTTAATGGAGGTATGAAGGAGCCAATAAATCATGTATGTAAAACAAAGTTAAGTACTGACAGTTAGAATTGAATGCTGCGCAATTACGTGTTTTTCGTGAGTCATTCACTTGTGTACAAATTTTCTAATTCAGCATCTAATTTACATACATATACAGCTCACTTAAATTTACTCGCTACATCAAATATGCCCTTTAAGCTACCAGTGAGTCTAATTAAGTTTTCTTAGAGTAATTGAGCTGACTCAAACTAATTTATTGCAGCTTTTAGTACATTTTAACTTAAATTGAACAAAATATTTGAGATATTTACATAATTCAGCACGTTTAGGGCAAATTCAGCACTATATTTAGTTGTCCATAAATCCTAAAACTAGCTCTGATATTTAACGTCAATTTACCAGCAGTTTTTTTTAATACGAATTTTCATTCGGCTTGCTGTGTGCAGAAGTTTTAATAGTAATCTTACTTGAGCACCCGTCTAGTATTGCCACGAATCAGCTATACGAGGGGTGCCTTTTATATTTCGGGATTAGAGAACAAAAACAAATTTTAATCATCGAAAATCACTTTATTGTTTTTCAAAATATTCTCCATGAATATCTGTACACTTTTGCATGCGTTTGAACCAATTGTCGAAGCACTTTTGCCACTCTGAATGAGGTACCTCCAAAACATGCATTCTGACCTCTCAGTTTGCTTTTTTACGTACGGGAATAAAAAGAAGTCATTCGGTGCCAAGTCAGAACTATACGGCGGATGACCCATTAATTCGATGTTTTGGGTGCTCAAAAATGAACTCAGCTGAATCTGTTATGGGCTTACTAGATAATACTGCGCATGTCCCAGCATTTTAAAATGTTATCACTTAATGAATGAACACATTTGGGCGTCAAAACGTGGTAGGCAAACTTATTACATCTGTTCAGCGCATTTAAATTGAATTCAGCTAAATTTTTTGTGGGCTTACTAAATAAAACTGTGTTTAGCGCAGCATTTTAAAAAAGTTGAAACTTAATAAATTAACACATTTGAGTGTTATAAAGCGGTAGGCAACCTTAAAAGGTCTATTCAGCGCATTTAAATTGAATTCAGACTATTTTAATCAAATTCAGCAAAATCTGTTTTCAACTCGTTTCATATTCAAATGCCTCACACTTTTAATAATTTAGTTAATGCACACATTTGTTAATCAAAAAGGAAAAAAATTTAACAGCAAAATTAGTGCATAAATTTTCGAATTTAAAAATCCATCTATCCAAAATGGCGTCAACTTTGAGCATAGCTGTTAGCAGAAATCGCCAGTAGAGGTTTAGAGCTTTGGCTCATAATGGTGTTTGGTGAGCTAAGCAGTGAGGTTGCTTTTCGCGCGCTGTTGCCTATTTTATCTATGCTTCCATGCTTTAAAACAAATTAAATAAAAGTCAAAGGTCTTTGGTGATAACATAATTATTTATTTTTATAATAATTTAATATGATATTTTCGCATTCAATTGCATTTGTAAACATATTTGTATATTTATATGTATGTGTGTATGTATATTTTGACAATCATTTAAAATTTTTTGTTTTGTGTAAAACAAATAAAAAAAATCAAAGCTTGCAAGTGGCATAAACTAAAAAACGAAAAATATTTAAAATAATTGAATTTAAGCAATAAAAAACAATTGAAAACGGAACAAAATTAAAAAAAAATATTTTTTTTTTCAAAGATATATAAAAACCAATTATAAAAACGGTTCATATCTCATAAAGACAACAGTTGAAAACAAACTGAATTTACAAAAAAATAAAAAAGATCTAAAAAAAAAAATTTTTAAAAAAATTATTTTAAAAACGGTTATCTTATAAAAAGCAATTGAAAATAGAACGAAATTTATAAAATTTTGTTTTAAAGATTTATAAAAAAATATATAAAAAACATTTATAAAAACAGTTCATATCTTCAACGAAAATAATTTAAAACAGAACGAATTTTATAAAAAAATTAAAAAAAAGATGTATAAATAAAATAAAAAAAATAATTATAAAAACGGTTCATGTCACATAAAGAAAACAATAAAAACAGAACAAAATTTATAAAAAAATTAAAGATCTATAAAAAACAAATTTTATAAAAAAAAAATTTTTAACGGTTCATATCTTATAAAGAAAAAAATTGAAAACGGAACGCAATTTATGAAAAAAAAAATTCAAAAGATTTATAAAACAAAAATTATAAAATTACAAAAAAAAACAATTGCAAACAAGTTATTAATTGTTTTTTTTAATTTACAAAATACAATATATAATTTATAAAATAAACAAAAACAAATTTTTTTTATTTTTTCAAGCCGTAGAAGAAAGCTATATTTTTATAAGTAAAAAACTAAAACACAGAAGATGATAAAGAAGAAGAGGCAAATAAATAAATGCAGCAGAAAATTTAAAATAACCTCGGCGCAAATTAAAGTTCAAAATTATTGAAATGAAACTGCATATTATAAAAGACATGTGTATGTACATACACATACATATATATGTATATATTATATAAGCAAATACTGATAAATAAATTGCAAATCCAAAATAAAGAAACAAATGAAATTTTTGTATTATAAACTTTTTAAAACTTATATATTTACATATATGAATATTTCAAAATTCAGTATTACACATTTTATGTATGTATGTATGTACAAATACAACTAGTAAATATGTGCACATACAAGTACACATATATTTTATATATTTCTATGCAAATTACGCATAAATAATTTTATATAACTTTTTTAATTTTTTTATTTTTATTTTTTTGTATTTTATTTTATTTATATTTCTTTTTTTTTTGTCAGACAGTTTTCTTTAGCACATTTAAAATTCATAACAAACTTTTTTATTTTATTTTGTGCAAATTTCGTTTGCTTTCGAGTGTCAGCTTCATGCAAATAGGGCTGCGTGTGTTTTCATTTTATTTCACACAAATTTTATGAAGAACTGTCACATGCATTTTTTCAGTAAACCTAAAAATGGCATGCGTTTTTTTAGTTAATTTGATTAATCCCAAAGGAGCTGACACAAGCAATATTTACGTGAAGACTTTCACTTTTCTAAAAATAAAGAATTTTTCGAAGTTATCTCAAAGCTGCTCCGAAAATATTTCGAACATATTTAGAGGCATTTTTAAGAAAAAAATATAGATAAAAATTTTCTCTGCACTGTGTTTTTGAAAACTTTAGTTTTAAATGATACTTTTTTCTAGAACTTGTAATTTTTCGACAAATAAATGTATCAGTTATTACCACAAAAGTCCCTTTCAGTTTTCCAGTGCATGAAAAGAATTTCTAGGTAAGACACATATTAAAATGTATTTGGTAAGCACGGTAAAGGCTCGGTGAAGTTATTAAATATGGTGCATAAAATTTTATTTGCCTGTTGTTATTCCCATTAAAGTTTTCCCCTTTATTTTTTGCGAAAGCTTTCAATAAAAATCTGCTTGAATTTTTTTAAAATTAAGATTAAAATTTCTATATGCAGCTTTTTCTATCATGAAAATTCAATAAACACCTTTTCGAAAGTTTCCAATTATGATGTAAAAAAAGCTCTTTAGGTGTCTAAAATCTTTGCAAAATTCTCAATAGAAATTTAACTCTTTTTTTATCAATTAGTTATAGGCGTTACATTTTCCCATGAGCTAACGAAAGGTAGCTTGATGCTAATTTTCATTCATATTTTCTACAAAGCTTTCTATTGTTTAGTTTTTTAAACTTTCAAAAAAGAAAACCAACCTTCAAACTTTTAATTTTTATGATAGTTTTCATCAATATATTTTACAAAGCTTAAATTTGTTTTTCAGTTTTAAGGACTTTTTAAAAAGAAGCTCAAAAGCTCTTTCAAGTTATTAAAGATTGTGCTAAAGATTCCAATCGAGTTTTTTTCGCGAATTTCCGCACACGTCTTTCCGAAAGCCTTCGATCGCGCTTTAAAAATCGAATAGGAGTTCTTGGAACTTATAATGAGAGCTTTTTTCATGAATTCCAGATGCTATATTTTCAAGTGGGTCAACAAATAACTCAACGTTTTAAATTTCTATTCTTAATTGTTTTTACTTGCTTTCTGTCCATAGCTTTGTTTTTGCTTCTAGAACTTTCAAAAAAGCTCTTTGAAATTGTCCAAAAAATTCCATCGACACCTCTTCCAGTTTCATTGATAGTTTTCTGAAAGCTTTCAATTACGATTTAAAAATCTCTTTGAAAGTTTTTGTGTGAGCTTTTTTATCAATTTCAAGAGTTATATTTCCCAGTGATTTAGTAAATAACTCAATTTTTTTTTTAATTTCGTAATAGTTTTCATTAATATAGAGCTTTAATTTTTTTTTTTACTTTCGTGATAGTTTTCATTAACATATTTTACAGAGCTTTAAATTTGTTTTTCAGTTTAAAAAGCATAAAAAAAGCTCAAAAGCTCTTTGAAATTATTAAAGATTGTACATAAGATTCCTATCGACTTTCTTTCATGATAGTTTCCGTAGACGTTTTTATGAAAGCTTTCAATTACGAATTAAAAAGCTCTTAAAAATATTTAAAGCTTACAGTAAGCACTTTTTTATAAAATTCATGCATCACATGTTCGAATTGCTCAACAAAATCTGCTCAAATTTTTATGTCCATAGTGAAGTTATATAAAAGCAAAGTAATTCTAATAAATAGAACAAGTCAACCGAAAGCTTGGAGTTGAAATCACGAAAAGCTCTTTAAAATTATTAAAAACAGCACCAATTTAGTTTAAACATTATGTTTAGTAGATTTGAAAAGCTCATCTCGGCTTTTAAAAGCTTTTAATTTTTTTTGTTCGTAAACTTAATTTATATCTTTTATACTTACTCTCATGCCACAAAAAATAGTTTTTATGAATTTTTTAGAAAAAATTGCTTTGGCACATTTTTATAAAATGATAAAGTGTTATGCATGTGTGTATACTAGTAAAATTGTGCATAATTAGAAAATAGCAAAAAGTCTTCCATTTCGCCCAACACAGCTTCTTCTTCTTGATATGTGCCACCTCCCAAATAGATTGAAAATAATTATTTCATGTACTCGTATGTATGTATGTATATTTGTATGTATGATTATATTTCCTTGTAAAATATTTCCTTGTGACTTTTGTTCTCTTTTATATAAATATATATGTATGTGTGCCTGTTTTATCATTTTTAAGATCTTTTACAAATACTTAATAAGAGTACAGTGTGTGAAACTTGTATTATGGCTTGTTAAAAATTTGTTTACATTCAAATTTAAAATGGACCATCAGACTATTTTTCTCTAAAAACTGGCTGACATTCGTTGGAAAAGCTCAAGCAATTTTTAGACAAAATTAAAGTACAAAAAAAACAAAATTTCGTTGTGTGAAAATATAATATAAAAATTGTACGCATGAAAGCTTCATACAGCTTTGCCAAAAGCTTTTTTGTTTAAAGCAAAAATTAAAGAATAAAAAAAGAAAAAAAAATGTGTTTAACTTCTGTGTTATTCTTGCACAACATTGGTATTTTTTTTTGTTTTTTGCAAATTACATAATTATTATGATGTAACTTTTTTTGGTAATATTTATTGCTCTAATAATTAACTTTTTTGCTTTTGTATAAGTGCATTCGCGTGAAATATTTGTGATTAATTGGCTAATAGATGTGACATATTTTAATTTATATTTTATTATTTGTAGTGATTTATTCTTTTGTTTTTTGTAAATATTTTTTGCGCTTTAAAAATCTTGTACACCACAAATAGTATTTTAAGTCAATGCGCTATTCACAAATAACATTTCAATTCTAAATAAATTTTTTCTGTATCTATGTAGTATTATATATCAATTTATGGAAGTACAGCGGTGAGCACACAATCACAACACAAATATTTCATTAAATTTGAGAAATATTTCATCACACCACGGTTTCGAAATTTTCTCATTGGTTTGCCAAGCTTTTTGCAGATTATTACGCAGCGGTTGTGGTAAAAGCTTCAGTGAAATAAAAATAAATCATAAAAATATTAATAATCAAAGCATTGCTGCTAAAATTTATAAAAGCTTCCGGGAAAGATGAAAACTAAATAAATTTTACGAAAGCTTTCAAACCCACTTTTCAGAGTATTTAATAAATTTCCAAAGAAGACCTAAACGTCTACAATATATGCAAGTTGAAATGGCTTCGAAAATATTTTAGTGAGTCCTTCAAATCCTCTTGGTGCCCCTAGAAAACACATAGGGAAAGCCGCATAGTGAATGAAAATTAAAATTAAATTAACGTGGCGAATGGGACATAATTATTTCTTCAATTTTTTCAATGAGAGTAGAAGCCTTTAAGAGCTTGACGAAAGCTCAAAAAAGTTCTCTACGCTTAGTGAATTTTTAAACAAAGTTTTAAGCACAAATAAGCTTGCCCATATTGAAATCCCCTGTGAGGTAAAATTAATTTGAAAACATACAAATCGGGTGTAAAATCATCTACTGTTATACTTTATACACAAAAGCTCCATGACGATTCAAAGCACAAAGGTTTGCAAAAATTTGCAAGATAATCTGTGGATACTTTTGAAACTTTTAAGCGCTAAAAGTGTTTATAAAAATTTTGAGGACTTTAAAAAATACATATATATTAAAGTTAATACTTGTAAATAAATCTTTATAAAATTACTGAACGCTTTCAAAATGCGCATAAAACAATCGGAGAAAATTTCAAAAATTTTCGAAACCAAATTCCCAAAAATTAACTGTTTTATGTTTAAAAGCTTCACAGACATAATTATGTAGTAAATCTTTCGTGCTTATTTGACTTTTAGGCTGTCTATCTTGTGGCCTGTTACAGCTCTAGATCTTCTGAGACCGCTTTAAACTACCAAAACCAGAAAACTAAATCTTTTAGAGCCATAAAAGGTCAAAAAATAGGCAAAACAACAACGCTTTTATAATGCAGCATAGAGAAAAAATCTTCAAAAGAGTTTCTAATCAGTGGAAAAGTAAGAATATAGTGCTCGGAAAAGTAGCAAAATATTTATGAACTTATATATAAAATATTTATTAATTGAAAGCTGAAGCTTTCATATGTTACAAAAGCTTTTCGAAACTACTAAAAGGACTTAAGAAACGGAAATTTTTGCAAAAACTCGCAGGGTCAGCATAAAAGCTTCTGTAAAAACTGTTGAAGAAGCATCCTCATAACTTCCAGTTAACTCTTATCAAAACTTTATTATCAGAAAACATGCAAAAAGCTCAGAAGTGGAAAAAAATATTTTGAAATTCAATACACTACTTTTCTTTAATACCTAGCGTAAAAATCGTTTCCCTTTCGCTCTTATGAAAGGCACTAAACAAGAACATTGAAATAACGTTTCCATGACAGTCGGTTCTACGTTACCGAAACGACCCGGATTTATGTCCGGCCAAGGACTGTCACTCCAGCAGCATTCACCGTATGTAAATATGGAGAAGGTTTATGCTTCTACAACAACAACATTGAAATATCGTATACAAATTTTGGAGAGCTTTTAAGCTTTCACTGACAAAATTTGTGGTTACGCAATATATATAGGCTGTATTAGGATGCTTTAATAGTTAGCAGCAATTAGTCGAAATACGCGTACATATTTTACATAAACGTTGGAAAACAAAACAGCTGCAAAAAGCTTTATTTTATAAGCTGTCTTTGGTGCCATTTTCTCAAGTTATTTTATTATTCCAAAAGTGGTTTGAATGTACGTACTTCTTAGTGTAAAGACATGAAAGAAAATATAGAGCTTTTAGAAAAGCTCTAATTGGGCAAGTAAGCTTTACGCAAGGGTAAAAATATAAAGAAAAATAAAGAGCTTTTAGAAAATCTCTAATTGCACAAGTAAGCTTTGGAGCTTTTTTTATTTAAAATATGCAATTTCTGTGCAAGAGTAAAAAATAAAAGAAAAATGAAGAGATTTTAGAAAAGCTCTAATTGCGCAAGTAAGGCTTGGAGCTTTTTTATTTTTTTAATAGAAAACATACTTCTGTGCTAGTGTAGAAATATGTATAAAAGAAAAATAGAGATTTTAGAAAAGCTCTAATTGCGCAACTAAGGTTTGGAGGTTTTTTATTTTTTTGTTTAAAATATGCACTTTCTATGGAAGGATAAAAATATAAAAGAAAAATAAAGAGATTTTACAAAAGCTCTAATTGCGCAAGTAAGGTTTGGAGCTTTTTTAATTTTTTCAATAGAAAACATACTTCTGTGCTAGTGTAGAAATATAAAAGAAAAATAAAGAGCTTTGAAAAAGCTCTAATGCAGAAATAAGCTTTGTAGCGTTTTTAATTTTTGCACAAGTAAACTTTAAAGCGTTTTTATTTTTTTTAATAAAAAACGTATTTCTGTGCAAGTGTAAAAATATAGAAGAAAAATAAAGAGCTGCGAAAAAAGCTCTAATTGCGTGAGTAAACTTTGAATTGTTTTTTTTTTTTTTAATTAAATATTCAACAATTCTCTAACTTCGCTCTTCAGTGTTACTAATTGTTTGCCCGTCACTGTACTGAAACTCAATTTTGCTGCTTTTATGAGATTTGCACTACATAACAAACATTTTCCTTTTCGAACCTACAAATACAATATTTTTTATTTTGCTTTCAATGTCAGTGTTAATATTTATTTTTAGTTAAAATGATTTTCATGTTTAGTCAGATACTCAACGTCACTCGTACCTAATATCGTGCTGTTGAGGCACTATAATTTGTGAATAAAATATGCAATTTGCGTTTGCATGTGTGAGTTTGTGTCAGAGCTTAAGTGCAACTGGCGAAGCGAAAAGTGCTTTCGGGATGGAGCTAAAAAAGGGATATTTTTCTTTTAACGCATTTTCATCAACTTTTCTGCTAAATTTAATTTTAATTCAACTTAATTTAGTATTATTTTCTGTTTCAACAAAATTACAGTTTTGTGTTGTAAATTCCATTGTAGAGTTCGAGCTATTCTCTGATAGCAAAATGACTAAAAATTTGCTTAAAAGTTAATAGACATTTTAACAAATTAATTTTACGGAGCTTGCACGTTTTTAGGAGCACTTCATTTTTTTGTTTTTTGCGTAAGCATAAACTGCGTTTTATTGAAAAGTAATTTTATAAATTCTTTTCTCTTCTTCTTGCTTAAACTTCGCCAGCTGTGCTCATAACACTTTTTCGTTTTTTATTAAATTTTCATTTTCAATATTTTTTTAGTATTTAAAATTTTTCTTTCAATTTTTCTGCTTTAACAATATTTTTTTTTAATTTAGTTTTCACATGCAAGCAATGCCTCTACTAAAAATATTTGAGATATCATGAGAACAGCTAGCATTGTTGTAATTCTAAATTGTACTAAATTTAAACTTTATGTTTTAATAGATTTTTTGTTTTTATTTTTTATGTTATGTTTTTGTATATTAGAAAGCAGTCATGCAACTTTTCTACTTTTAGAAAAAAATATTTTTCAGAAATATGCGTAAACTTGGAAGCTCTGCATAATAGGTCTGTTCCAGGGTAAATGCAGACAAAATTGTGCAACTACGATATTCGACAACTCAAACTTTGAAAAACAAAAAAAATCCTTAATAAAGCTAACTTTTTATTCGTTGTTGAGTGTATTTTTAAACCTGTTAGGACACCACTTAGACGCAATCAAAGCGCTTTAAAGCTTCGGAAGACCATTTTTTGAAGGCTGACAACTTTTTGAACGAGCCTCGTATGGCCAATGGATACAAAAATAAATAACTGAAAGCAAGAATAAAAAATCTCTTCTCGTTTCCGTTTTACACGCTTTAAAGGGAACACAAAAGAAACCATTTCTCAAAAATTATTCCGCATTTTTTGCTCTATTTTAGTACCGCGCAAATTCTTTTTCTGGGCCAACTGAAATAATTATAAGACCCAAAGCACTTGTATTTAATTTAAAAGTGTAAAATATAATTTATTAAGTTGAAATTATTATATTGAAAGTGGTTTTGATCGCTTCAACTCGTTCTCATATTTATGTTGTTGTTTTGGTTTAGAAACCGCGCGTAAAAAATTTCCCTGAATTTGAAGAGGGGAAAAATTTTAGCATATAGAAAAAGAGCCCTCTCGAGGCCTTACAATGCGAGAGATTGCTTCAAAACTAAAAAAAAGCAAAACTGTGATTTTGCATTACTTCCATTTGAAAGAAAAGTATAGATGTACAAGTGATGGAAAGCCAAAACTTACCGCCACAGATGTGCGGGAAATCGTTAGGAAACGTTTAGCTATAAATAAATCAAATAGCCCTGTTCAAATTAAACCCAGCCTTAATTTGGAAGTTACTACCCGTCGTGTGGAACAAATTGTGAAAGAAGAATATGTAAAATAAGAGCCTAATGCCCGAATTCAGTAAGAAATCTCACGTCATTAGTCTCAAAAAAAAAGTCACTAATTAGTGATCTACTTCTGAGCAGCTCACAAAACGAAAAATATGGAAGAGGAATTAATTATTTTATACATATTGCAAAAAAAGCGCGAAAATGAAGCGAAGTAATATGTTTTGGGTAAAAATTTCTTAAGAACACGAATAATTGTGTATTTATTGACGTTTTAGAAATATGCGTAGACGGATTTTGGCAAGTTTACACCGCACGGAAAACCCATTCCTTATGTAAGAAGACGTTTTCAGGAGGTTTTTTAGATTCCCGAAATCCTTCTGCTGGAAACTTATTCAAGATCTCAAACCACTTGACAAGTTTGAGCGGAGTTCCCAGCTCGTTCATTTCAACGGAATGTATATAGATATGCAATAAACATTTATCGCTTATTAATTTTGTTTGTCTCAATTGAATTGTTTATAAACCGATTCAGGTAAAAGGTTTATAAAACAGAAATTAAAAACGTTATTTTGTATGAGCTTAGTATTATTCATATTCTTTATGTTTTTGATGAAAAATTTCGCTTGATAAATGAGTTTAGAAAATTCCAATCGATAAGTTGGATAAGTTTTGCTCAACTTTTTGACTATCTTTAGCCGATACGTGCCATCGTAGACTATCTCTATTTATTTTCACCAAGATATTTGGTGAAATTCTTGTGACTTTCCCTTACTGAATAGCAAAATCGTCTCAAGTCACAAAAATAGTCACTAATTTATAATTTCAATTTTAGTGACTTGAGATGAGATTCGCTTACAGAATTCGGGCATAAACCTAAGTTAACCACACGACACAAACAGACCAGATTAGCAATGCAGAAAAGTACCAATTTTGGGGAAAACATTTTTTTAATTTTTTTTAACTTTTTTTATGTTAAATTTTTTTAAATTTCCTTTTCTGTTAATTTTTTTTATTAAATTATAATTTTTTTCTTAATTTATCATAAAAAAGTTAAAAAATTTAAATTAATTTGAATTAAAATAAAATTAGAATTTTTTTTTAATGTTTTTTTTTAAATTTTTTTTTATGTAAACTTTTTTTTTACTTTTCTTTTCTGTTAATTAAAATTAAAATTAAATAATTTTTTTTTACTTCTTTTATGTTAAATTTTTGTTTTCTATTAATTTTTTTTTTGTTAAATTTTTTTTTTTGAAGCTTATACGACACTAATTTGAGAGCACATTTTTCCATGTTTCAACAAATTCCATACTCAATTTCAGGGAAAATAAATTCGAGACAAGCACAAGAAAAGAGGAGCGTCAAACACACTCACACACAGTTTTACTAACAAACAGATAATTTAAAGAAAATTTTAAGACAATTTGGTCATATCCTGAATGTCTTTACATATTACAATTAAATACTGTTAACAAAAAAATTGCGGTATTAAAAAAAATCTAAAAAATATATTAAGGTAAAATGGGGGGAAAAATTATTTAATACTATATTAGCTCAATAAATTAGAAAACGATGATTTAAATTTAATCATTTAAAGGATTTAGCGTTTTTTATTTATTAAAAATTTTTTTCCTTCATAATCTTTCATCAAATATGTTTTGTGAGCAGACCAGACCTATGCTATGTTCAATTTAGTTCAATTCAGTGTTAAGGCTAAATGCTCTTTTATAAGTTAATTGGCATATAAAGTACGTGAAATGTTTTTGTGGAGGCGGGCGTGCTAATAGGTGCCTCCTAGAGCTAAACATTTTTGTTTTCTTTTTCTCTTCTGATAAAGCACATCACAGTAAAACTGCCTAAATTCAAAATAAATTTTTAAGTAAAACATAGTACTAAGCTAGCGTTTCACGTGAAATGGCTGTCAAAATCCATACAAATTGAATTTCCGTGAAATATGCGTGAAGTTTTCTATGTATCTCACGGCAGAGCAGTGCTCAGTTTATGCCGTAAAAACATCACGCAACATGATGCCAGCAAGATTGTAGTAAGCCGCTACCACATCAACAATGCCAGCAACATTGTAGCAAGCCGCTACAACATCAACAATTCCGGCAAAATTGTAGTAAGCCGCTACAACATCAACAATGCTAGCAACATTGTAGTAAACCGCTACAACAGCAATGACAGCAACACATCAATTTAAAATTGAAATGTCATTTAAAGTTGAGCAAAAACTGTCCGGTTTTGCGAGTGAAGTGCCTGAGTTCGCATACCCCGCAGATATGGCATTTTTAAGCGAAAAGTATTCGCAAAGAGTGTAAGTAAATCTTATTTATATATTTTTTGTGTCAATATATGCATGTATATATGTATTAATTTGTTTAAAAAGACGTTTCTTACCAAAATTTGCCAATTGTTTCTGGGGCGATACCCATAAATTTTACATTTCTTCTCATTTGACAATCAGTGTTGCCAGCAACATTCCACGGCAAATCAAATGCATGTTGCCAGCAACATTTCACAGCACAGGTCTGTCACTTCAGCAGCATTCCCCGTATATGTATGGGGTATGTTTATGCCACTACAACAACAATCACGTGTTACGTAGAAAGCGCTTTTTTTTCGAATAGGCTGCTTTACTGTTAGTTTTCCCAATTTAATACGCATTAGTGCAATTTAGAATAAAATTTCGGTCTTCGGTGTAATTACAATTATTTAGTGCATACAAATTTTGATATTGGCGACACATTTGCATGGTTTTTTTTATTTTACTTTGTTTTTTTTTTTTGTTTTTGTGTTCGAGACATTCGAAAAAACAGTTTAGCACCTCACAAAATAATATAAAAAATAAATTACGAAGTATTAAATAATACATATGTACGTGTTAGCATGCATAGGTGTGTACATATACATGTATGTGTGCTTAGACTTAATAGCATAAATAGCAAAATTGTGTATAAGACAATAAAGATATTTGCATGTATATAAAATAGAAAACACCTATAAACATATTTGGCTTTAATTTATGTATATTAAGGCGCGATAAATGAACAAAATATAAATACAATATCTAATTGTGTAACATTTAGGAGTGTGAATGCCCTTATTGTAGCAAAACAAAAAAATAGTTTAAAAATGTTTTAAACTTTCTAAAAAAAAAATAATAATTAAACCTAATTTTAAGTTATAAGGCTGCCTAACCTTCACACGGCTGACTAACCTTTGTTTTGCTTGCTCACATTTTTTTTTACTTTTTCATTAAACCTTTAAGCACAAAAGTGCGCTATAGTAGCCTAAATAATACAATTTTGAACAATAGACGTCACTCTTTCGCTAAACTTCTCAAATTTTACATTTTTCACATAAGCCGGCAACAATATTCCAATCGTTAACCACATTTTTCTTGTACTCCAAGTTTTTACTTAACTCACGAGCCATTTTACACATTAAAATATTTCTTAACAGCCATCAAAACTTTTACGAATGCCATTACAATCTCTCAGAACATCACAAATTTTCAAAACATAAGCCTAGCATAAAAAAAATGTTCATTTATCGCCCTTTTTGTGTTAATATTAACGCATTCACATACTTTATACTCTTCTTTTTACAATGTAGAGTTATTTTGCTGCAAAGGAATGTTTTTCATTTCCACAATTTTTTCTCTCAATTTGCGCCAACTCACTCCTTTTACAAAAACAACAGTTGCAGCACTCCTACAAAACATTTGCACAGCAATTTACTTAACATCTCCATTGCCAGGTGTGGCGGAGAGCGCCATTTTCGATAGCGTAGCCAAGGAACGTTTGGAAGTATCCGAAGTGTCGGAAAACAGGCGGCGGAAGCTGGAAAGAAATTCATTGTTTAATAAAAATATTATTAGTGATTTGAATTTAAAATACACATATGAATTAAAATTAAATTTTTTGACGGTTGGAGCATGACTACCATTCGAAAGAGCACAGGTTCGATTCACCAATTGATAGAAAACAGATTTTTTTAAAAGCGATCGCTCCTTGGCACACAATGGCAACAAGCCGAGTGCATTTCTGCCATGAAAAAAAACTCATCATAAAAAAAGTCTGCCGTTCAAGGTCGGCGTAAAACTCTAGGTTCCTCCATTTGTGGAAAACTTCAAAAAGAACACCACAAATAAGAGGAAGAGCTCGACCAATCACCCAAACACGGTTTTTTGCTCACAGCTACACCTACGTACTAAACACCTCTTCACAATCTACCACTCTCCACGCGGAAATGCCGAAAAGGTATTACCTCACGGAAGTGATTAGCTCATAAGCTGTTAGTTATTCCGTCTACAAAGCTCCGCGCGTCTTAAATTATCGTATGCGCTGCATGCGCGCAAATTCGCTTCCAGTTGTCACCCAATTTCAGCACAAAATCTGTAATATTTTCTCCGTTTAATATGTTACATGTTTCGGGAGCATAACGCGGGCATTGGAACAAGGCGTGATCAACGTCTTCTTCCCTCTCCGTGCAGATTGTGCAGTTTGGGGAGCTATCATGGCCGAATCTATGGAGGTATTTTCGAAATACCTTGTGCTTTGAAGAAATCGGGTTAGGTGAAAGCTATTTCTCAGTTCCCTTATTAAACTTCAGATAGAGCTTGGTTGGACTGAGCGTATGTGCCTTTCTTCTGGCTGAAAATGGCCGCGATTTCTCAACTTTCACTGCGTCAAAGCACTGCATTCAAGAAGAAGATGCATTGGAGTCTCCTGGGTTTGGTGGCAAAAACAACTAGAGTCAGTGGACCATATCCCGATCATGTGCAGATGACTACGCAGTCTGCAGTGACCTGGTTGTACCCTCCGAGTAAGGATTTCACCTAGCGTAGTCCCATAGTTTGGTGCCCGCAAACCTAGTTTAGTCCTAGCTCTTCACTCCTTTACTCTACACTCTTCATAAACTTCTCCTTGATGGTGTGTTGTGCCATAGCCTCTCTCGCCAAAGCGCCCCGCTATTTCGTTCTCAGTTATACCTCTGTGTTCAGACACTCAAATTAGCCGGATGCGGTTGTGCGTTCCTAACGGATTAAGTTTCTCGATACACTCAAGGACCAGTGAAGACTTGATCTCACAGGACGATAGGGCCATGAGTGCCGCCTGACTGTCGCCCAGAATGACAATTCGCTAATTTCTCTCTAAGTTTATCTTTGTATTTACATATACAGATGGCGTACATCTCCGTGAAGGGTACACTTCTGTAGTTTCTTTTCAAATGCAGGTCTACTCCTGTTTAACTTATCGTTCGCTTCAATTCTGAACTTCTTTTCGAAATTGGTGACTTAAGTGATGACTGTAGTAACTCTCAGCGCACAAGCGACCGCTCCATATGCCAACATTGGTTTTATTATCATGATGTACAGGATTTTATTGAAAAGTAATGAGCCTTCCCGCGCGGAGCGTCTGCCAAGCGATCAACCGAATCGACTGGTGGGGGAAATTGATCGTTGGACCTTTCCCTTCCACTAGAAACCGGTCCCAGTTCGCTGGAAACAGCGGTGCAGTCAACATCGCTCCGCGCGTGAAAGCTGTTTTAAAAGTGTGTTAGGATTTTGCAGTAGCGAAAATGCAGCGATCATCTTTTTCGACTCTCGAGGCATCGTCCACAAGGAGTTTGTACCTCCAAGAAGCACTGTAAACGCGGCATTTTACAAAGAAGTGCTCCTTCGGCTGAAAAACCGCGTCGCGCGGGTTCGGCCCGACCTTGTCAACAATTGGACCCTTCATCACGACAATGCACCGGCGCACACCGCCTTCCTCTGCACCTCTGCATTGGCCAAGATAGGGGTTCCGGTGCTTCCCCACCCTCCCTACAGCCCAGCCTGTCCCCTCCGGACTGAAACGAAAGCTGAAGGGGAGGCGTTTCGACTCCATCGAGGCGATCCAAAAAACTGTGACAGCCGAATTGAACGCGATTCCGGCGGATGAGTTTAAAAAATGTTTCCTGCAGTGGAAGGACCGCTACCAGCGGTGTATTGACACTCAAGGGTCCTATTTTGAAGAATATTAGTTGTATAAGCCAAAAGGTTTAATAAAACTGCTTAAAAAAAATAAGACTCATTACTTTTCAATCAAACCCCGTACATCCATCTCAGGATTCTTGGGCTACAACCCCAGGATTTTCCTGCTAGACGTTTGCAGATCATAAGAGCCTTTGTAGCTATGGACAAGGTGGTATCAGCATGCCTCTTCCAGCTAAGCTTAGCATCCAGAACAAGGACAAAATGTTTAACTTCGCACCAAACCAACAGCAACCCAGTCATTGCTGATCTCTTTCATTCCTGGTAAAACTCTCTACCTGGTGAAAGGAATGATGACTATTTTAGACGCGTTTGTATGGGTATTAGCCCATGCGTTCATTTATTTTCGGTGATCTGTTCCACCAGTCTTGCCAGTGGCCGATCGAACGATGCTTTTCATTTTCTGCAATATCTTTACGCCTTGCTCTACCGGCGTGTTCTGATAGCTTTATACTCGTATACACTCTCTGCATTTCTTTCGCCAAAATGTCTACGGCGACTAGTCATGCAATAACGAAGGAAGCGTTATCCGAAATTGTACAGAAGCCGCAGTTAGTCCGCAAAGTGCTTTGTTTAGATAGACGGCTATCAGTTTTTTGTGTAGCTATTTATGTTCAATGCATCAGCTCAGATCGGTGCGGCATACAAAAACATGCAGGAACATCGCTTTGCCTCAATATACTGTACTTATACATGCGTTTGCTTGCATTTAACTTGGCATCTATTAAAGCCAACCCTCTTTATACAACAGTTACTCACAATTTGCGTATGCCCGATTCACTGCTCTTCTTCCAAGGAGCATCGTCTGGCTCGTAAGGTAAAGGCCCTTGTACGGGTGCATCATGGTCAGGTGGCCTGCAAAAGGTAAACGAACAAAAGTTACACGATAAATGGCTGAGCACATATAATATAAGGCCAATAAAAAAACTTTTTAAAAAGCAAAATTCAAAACAACAATGAAAAAAATGTAAACAAATGTAAAGAAACTTAAAGAAATATAAAGAAAAGAGCTTTAATTCGCGCTAGCATTGTAAGGCACAATACGGGTAGCTACACTCGCCACCACTCAAGCGTAGCCTACTCAACCCACACAGCAAAGTAAACTAAACGCCTCGTCACCCTACAAACTATTATCTGATTGTTACTCACGTGCCGCACTCCGCCTCATGCGCTTCCTGTGATTCATCATCAACCTCATCATCTTCGTCATCATAATCATACGAACTTGAATCACCACCACCACCACCGGCATCATTGTTGTTGCCTCCCCCACACGCTGCTGTCACTTTAGCATTGTTGGGTTTGAGTGCCTTCAACTCTTCGGTTAAATTATCAACTGTACTGATTAATTCGTCGCGCTCACAAATTAACTCCTTCAACTGTAGAGTTGTGTACCGCGGACGATTCGGATCGTTCGGGTCCTCGCTGCATGACTTTACCAAATCCTCATTCTCCTTTTCGGCCAGCCCAAGTTGCTTGCGTAATTGATTAATGTCGCGGTATTGGTCCTGCAGTTGGGCGAGAAAATCGGCGCGCTCCTCACACAGCGTCTTCACCTGAGACTGCAACATTTTGCGCCGGCGATGCGCATCTCGCCCGGACGACTTTAACCGATCTATCTGTATGTGTAGCTGTAAAGAAATCAAAGCAAGCAGCAAGAATACCAAATAAATATAATAAATTGCAAAGGTAGTGGGAGTACAGGGTATGTAAAAAAGAGTCATAAAATGCCAGGATATGCAAACAAATAAGAAAGAAAAAAAAAACAAATGCCCACACATTTAAGAATCCAATTATGGTGCGGAAAAAGTTTTTCAAGTTAAGACTTCGTTGATGCTGCTGCACTGACAGCTGCATATAATTGGCAACAAGTTGATTAAATTAGCAAAAGTTAACGAGCGTTAAATACACTTTATGATGACCTGAATAATGGGAAAAGTCGCCAAACTGCGTTGTGACATAGCAGCGGAGACTAATTAATTTTTAGCAAAGTTTGAAGAGTTGTGGAAACACAAAAATGTGAAGGAATTGAGCGGGCGAAAAATGTAATACTCGTAGGCTACAAAATTTGCTTTAATTGATTAAAGTTTTTAGTTACGAGTTAGCAACGAACCATATTCATGTTAAGGTATTTCTTTCAACAGTGTGCGACTGGCGTTGAGACCTAAATATATATACAAGCAAAGCCAATTATATGAAATATAAATTTCTACTAAGTCATTGTCTTATTCTAACTTTGAAAAAGATAGTAAAATTCCCATTTTGCAATGCACACGTATTTGTGTAGTCCATAACAAAACTTATCTTCAGGCGCTTTTTGTTAAGGGGTTAGGGGTAGTCAGAATTTTCAAAAAATTGAATTTTTCTTTGCATTTTCTTAAAGTATAATATCTTAAAAATATTGTGTGAAAATTTGAAGTGAATTCGACAAATACTTTTCGAGTAATTCAACAATTAACAAAGGGCGCTCGGGCAAAAACAAACAAAAACAAAAACTTTAAATGAGTTTTTCTTAAAACTGTGTTTAGGATAGACTGATAGGATTTTTTTTTTTTGCTAAAAATATCGATTTTTTTTTAACAATAGTCGAGTTTTTCTCGAAAATCTGAAAAATATTTCCTGTCTATTAATAAAACTAATTTCTCTTGTCCGATTGTGATGATCACCGTAAGGGAGGTATGAGATTCTTAAAATGCTCAGAGACTACAGGAGCAGCAATCAAAGATGTGTTAGCTGCTGCTTCATTGAGTGTTAACACTTTCCGTTGCGATGTTCTTGTGATTCTGCACAAATTTTAATATGGATTTTTATAACCTCAATCATGGAAATAATTTTTATTTGAAAATTGTTGTTCTTCCTTGCATTTTTTGGTGATTAGCCAGTAATTCTATATTCCTACCGCTTAAAATTAAATTAAATCCTCGCTCTTAATATTGCACCCTTTATTTCCAACAACAAACTTACATTCTCGATTTCTCCATATTTTTCCTGCAACTCGTGTTCCTTCAGTTTCAACTCGTCACGCTGTTTATAAATTTGTTCCTTTAATCGCTGCAGTACTTGAGTATCCGTGAGCGCACTATTCAGTTCATTATTCGTTATACTAATAATACTTTCGGTTAGACTGGCACCTAGGCCCGATGACTGAGCCGAAGAGGATTGCAAATCTTGCGTCTGCTTGACGAGCCGCTTATTTTCATCTTGCAGAGTCTGTACCACTTCAACCAATTCATTGGTTTCGGTACGCCATTGTTCTTCAAGCACTTCCATTTCCTGTAAGCATAAAATAAATTATATAAATATGTTTATTCAAATTGTTCCACCATTGCTTACCCTTTCAAATCGCCTGCGATATTCGGCTTTTTCTGATTTTTCACTTTCAAGTTGTGCAATTTTTTCTCGCAATTCCTGTATAGTAGCATTTTCCCTCTCATTCTTGGTTGCCAGTGCCTCAAGCAGCTCCAGCGTATTGATGATCTTCGGCATGAGGCCCGTAACTGCATCGGGTCCGTAACGATCAATAATTCTTTCATACTCCTTGCCAATATCCGATGCTAAATCGTAAACATCAACAACGGCGATGTCATCGATGGCATCCAGCACCATTTCGCCCATTTCATTGATGTGAAAACCGGGCATGTAGTTTTAAACTTGATAGAATATTCCCCACACACGAATCAATTGAAAGTTGTATACCAAATAAAAAATAAAAAAAGGAAATATTTTCGGTTTGAGATGTTCGCTTGCTCTATGCGACCGTTACGCCTACAGCAAAATCCGCCTTGTCCGAGTTTTTTATATCTAAGGACGACTTTTATTGCGCGTGAACTTTTCAGCAGTAACAATTTTAATCTCTGCCAATGCACTACCGATACTACGCTGAGCCTACACTCGGAGCGCTATGGCGATATTCCTTTTATTAATCAATTATTTTGAGGAGTATACACAAAACGTTTTTATAATAATTTATAAGCGTTTAAAAACTTAATTTCCGCACTGTAATATAGATTTCACGATTTTTCTATATAAATATGTTCACTAAAAATTAGTTATATCTATAAGTGTTTAGTCCTCGCAGCAGCTGAAAATGTTTGACTACTCCTTTTTACAGTATTCGAAAAAATCGCATGAGTAATCTTTTTAGATCACAGATGACGACACACAGAGTTGCACTTGATAGTTGATATACAATGAAAAATTATGAAAATTATTATAAAATTTTTAGTATTGAGCTTACTATTTCAGGATATATTTAAAAAGAAAGGCTAGAATTTAGAACAATGTCTATCGCTTTGGAAAAAACGGTAAAAAGGGGGTGATAGAGGGGTGTATCCCCATCTTAAAACTGAAAACAGAACCTGCCGGAGGCTTATAGTTTTTAAGTAATTTAATGTTAAAGTTCTATAATTTAGCGAAAAGTTGGTGTTGCCATACACCTGAAATGAAAACGAAGTTCGCACGCAGGGATGTTCAGTGGAAGGTTCATTGTAAAACTGCAGTATTTTTTGCTGTAATTTAAAGTTGAGAAACAAATTTGAAAATAAAAACATACAACTCATTTAAACTTAAAAACAATGATATTAAGCGTATCACGAAAAATAATAAAGTAATTAAAATTAAATTAAATTAATTAACACAGTATTTTTGCTTGGAACTCTTTATCGCGTAGGCGGCCTTCGGCCGCGCTTCAAAAAAATAACCCTCATCAGTCCAACTCCGGCTACGCAATCCACAGTATTTTTGCGTAGAACTCCTTTTCGCGTGGGCGGCCTTCGGCCGCGCTTCAAAAAAATAACCCTCATCAGTCCAACTCCGGCTACGCAATCCACAGTATTTTTGCGTAGAACTCCTTTTCGCGTGGGCGGCCTTCGGCCGCGCTTCAAAAAAATAACCCTCATCAGTCCAACTCCGGCTACGCAATCCACAGTATTTTTGCGTAGAACTCCTTTTCGCGTGGGCGGCCTTCGGCCGCGCTTCAAAAAAATAACCCTCATCAGTCCAACTCCGGCTACGCAATCCACAGTATTTTTGCGTAGAACTCCTTTTCGCGTGGGCGGCCTTCGGCCGCGCTTCAAAAAAATAACCCTCATCAGTCCAACTCCGGCTACGCAATCCACAGTATTTTTGCGTAGAACTCCTTTTCGCGTGGGCGGCCTTCGGCCGCGCTTCAAAAAAATAACCCTCATCAGTCCAACTCCGGCTACGCAATGCACAGTATTTTTGCGTAAAACTCCCTTCCGTGTTAAAACCATTGAACCCAAAATTAAAACGTCATATGCGTGTATGTAGTAAGCAGGCACAATAACCCCATTCCCATCATTAACACTAAACTCAAGTACTTACTTTTTGTTTTCATTTGCAGGCATCCGGCAACACCATACTGTTGTAATTCCAATCTTCTTCTTGTTCGCGCTTAAAATTGGAATGTGATTGCATAGGCAAATGAATTTGCATTTAATTTTAATAGATATAATTAGAATATTAGCATAAAAATCGGTACAAACACGCATGTGAGTGTATATTTGGTGATTTATAGTGAAATGTTAAAAAATATAGAGTGTAATGTGGCAAATTATAGTGATGTTCCCAAGGGCATTTTGAATGTAAATAATTAAAAAATTATTATTTCCCGATTAATTTAAAGTTATAAACAGTGTTCCTTAACACCTCACTAACATCTCCACCAAGTTTCATTAAAAAAAACATTATAGTTTGCCAGAAATTCCAAAATAGACATTGTTCTAAATTCCAGCCAAAAGAAATGTTGCTAACTATTTAGTTTCTTTCATTTTTTTTGTATTCTACTTCAATATATTATAGCGGTATTCACACCTAGCAGTTTGACTTTTTCCCAAGAACGATAGATTACAAGATTTCACCTTCCGCATTCGCTGCGACTTCATCGCTGCGAATATACAAACGAAAGGAAGGGAAATTACTTGTTTGTGACGAGGAAAAGAAAGCGAAAGAAATACAAACTGTCAAACACAAGAAATTATACACAATCACACTTTCTTGTCACAGCGTAATCGGCAAAAAAACACAAAAAAACTTCATTTGGAGGTATTTTTATAATACGTGCTTTCACAGTTGAAAACGTAGAACTTCATTTTTATCAGTTTGCTTAATTTACTATTCCTGGGGTCACTCAATTGTCGAATTCACCATATGCAAATCAGCGATTTGCGGAAGGCGCCACCTTTTGTATTCTCTACATCGTGTTGTGATTTTGAGCTTGTAATGTGAAAGCACTCTTCATCTGTGTTGTTGCTTTGTTCGTTTTTTCACACTTTCATTGCAATTTTGATAAACAAAATGTATGTAAATCAATGATGATAGAGTACAAGGCTGCGCCTTCCGTTCATGTGTCGTTAGGCTCCAATTAATAAACAAACAATCGGAAACGTTACTACTTGTTTGTGAAGAGGAAGAGCAGGCGAAATCAATTGGAACTACCAAACACAAGAAATTTTACATGCACACGCGCTCATTCTTGCCGCGGGATCATGCGTATAAATATGCAAAAAACTATATTAGGAGACTTTATATTCACTCGTGCCTTCACAATTTAAAACTCACAAATCACAATATTACCAAGCCATTCATTGAATTTCCACAAACATGTAATGTCTCCGCCTTGTGGTTCCTTTGTATTGGAAAGGAGCCTGACGTCAAATTTTCCGAACTCGTAAAATAAATGAAGTAAGTGTTTCGGGAAAACGACACCTTCTGTATTCAATTCGCCTTGTTGTGGCGCTTTGTTTGTTTGCTAACATTTTCATTGAAATTTTTGTATTTAAAGCAACAAATTTTTAAAAACAAAATACATGTAAATTTTGTTGTTGTTCTACCGAAGTCACATTCTATGAATTCGCCTTGCTCTGACCGTACGTCTGACAGAGAACGTACGTTATTTTGTTGCAATGTTGTCTGATTTGTTTTCTTCTTTGGTTTGCCTGTTTTAGTCGAGTGAAAATTTTTTAGCTCCTCTTAAAACTATCAATTCTAATTAGAAAAGTCATTGATAATAAAAACAACTTGTGATTCGTGACAAAAGCAAATCAATTGAAATAAATGTTGAATCATTTGTGCTTTTTACAAACATTAAGGCGTGGTAGAGCAAATAACAGGAAATAGCTGGAAAAGCGGTGCTACGCGATCCCATTGTCTTTGTCTTGACATTCGTGGAATTTCATTAGCTGAAAACAAAGCAAGTTTTCTGACTGCATATAACCAACCGCCAGCGACGCGGCGTTAAGTTTTATATTCCTTTTTTAAATCCTGTAGGCCAAGTTAAAACTGCTGTAAACAAAACGTGCTTCATAGTCTGTCAGTGTTGTTTTTTTGTTTTTGTTTTTCTACATATTAAACGTGTGAAAAATGTTCAATAAGAATTTATCGGTGAATTCGGCCATTATGGAAGCATTAGAAACTCCGCCTGGAATCGAGGTATTTATCAAAATAGATTATTCTCAATTAACCAATAATATGTATTGCGTATGTACACAAGGTGCACTGGGTACCAATTTAATTGCTTTAGAGAATAGGTCGTATGAGAAAAACAAAAACAAAACGTGCGCAGCAAACTGCGTATCAGAAATAAACCATTAATATAGTAAAAAGCTGCGATATTAATTTTTAATTCCATAAAAGAAAAACCATAAATATTACATGCTTTGTGATAAGTGATCCGTATATGTAAACCACTAGCTGCGCTGATAACGCAGCGGCTTTGACTAGTAAATTGCACGCTACTACGAAACTTACGGCAACAACAACATACAGTCGGTTCATGTGTTGGTATAGAAAGAACAAGAAGATGAGCACGCATGCTGAAAGGAGGTGTGTCACGTAACTTCCTACGTTTTATACATCACGTTCGTAAACTGGGCTGATAGCGGAGGATTTGCCTCCTTTAAGAATGCAGTTTTGTGCACTTGATAACCTTCTAGCTTGCACTGTCAATTAAGATTGATTATTAAAAACACATAGATTCTCTGGGCGCAATACACATGCGAGAGTACATACAGCACGTGTATTTAAATAATGTGACAAACCTTCTTAATAAAAACAAAGGCATATTTATTTTGTTTTACAAATATACATGTATATGTACATACATATCAATTTCCATAAAAGTCGCACACATTTACGTCAACGTTGGCACCTGAGTAATTTACCTTTTATGTTAATTTGGTATAAATATTTGCTAAATTTATAGTATTTGTATGTAACAGAGTACTCCACCAGGGTTGGATTGAGTAGGGCCTGTTGAAGAAAAATCACGCATTCTGCAATATCAAATACTTCACATATTCTGTAACAATAAAAAAAAGTTAAATCACATTCAAAATATTAATATAAAAAAACAAAAACAATTAGTCTAGTCGTGTTTAATAACACAAAAATTCTTATTAGAAATTCGTAATATTTTCAAGTATCTAAGCGTTCGTTAGCGCCGAAAAATTATCCACTACTCAAAAATTTAGAGGTTATCTATGATTGTGAGAGCGAAGTGACAGTTTGATGCCAGAGAAACGCTTATTTTATGCTAGAGAAGTTTTAGCCCACAAAAATAGTCCGTCACGATAAAATTTGATCTGCAAGCATACTATTGAACTTTTTGTAAACAAACAAATGAAGTTTTTATGGAATTTCATATTTTGTGCTCATCTGTCTTGCGCTGGTTTTCAAATGGGAGTTTATAGTTAGAAGCGATAAAGGGGAAAATGTATCAACAAGAAACCTGAGTATATAAAGTATATTTGCGGTAATTTTTTTGGGCAACTCAAAAATTTACAAGCCAACCCAGCTGATATGTCTTCTTCTACCGGTTTTTGCAAGTGATGGCCAATTTTCCGTAACTTTTTTGCTTTTTCTTTATTCTCTTGGGAGAGAATTTTCACTTACGCTTTTGATATTGATTGGTAGATGGTGGTGGCTAATTTTGTTTTCGAACATAACTATCGGGTGTTTTTTTAGCTGCGTGAGATCTATCGACATGAATAACTATTGTTTCATAGCTGAAAATGGCAAACTGTGTTCACATTTCTGTTTAGTAAGGTTCGGCAAGTCATCATGAATCGAACAATAATTTCGAATTGTGGAAATTTACTTTGAAGTTCATAGAGCTTAGGCGGCATCATCGGTTCTTATTGCTTTCGAAATGAGGAAGGAGTTGCAGTTACGGTGAATGGCGAGCGCTATCGAGCCATGCTGACTAAATTTTTATTTCCAAAAATTAATCAGCTAAACATCGACGACATTTGGTTCCAACCACAATGGCCTAACTTGCCACACAGTGCACTTATTAATCGATTTATTGTAATATTCAAGCCACCATTGACGCCATGCGGCCGGTTTTATTGGAAAAAGTAGTCGAAATATTGGACTGATCGAATGGACCATGTAACTCGTAATAGCCTAGGCAGACATATGCCAGATATCATTTCCAAAAAGTAAATACCATGAAATTATCTACCAGATTATGATAAAAAAAGATACATTACCATGGCAGCCGGATCTACGTTACCGGAATGACTCTGGTTTTTTTCGACCAAGGGCCCTGTCTAATGAACCGTATAATACAAATATTTCTGTTCTGCATTATCGCTTTCAGTTCTCAAGCTTTTAAAAAACTCCCGATATTATTATACGCTCTACTTCGTTACTACCGATGTATTACGTATGTATGTACAGCTGTTGACAGCTAATTAGAAACGACACTAATTTCAAAATAAATTTTCCATTTTCCTTTTAAACACGTATTTTCATAACTTTTTGCCAATTTTATTTAAACATATGATAAACTTAAAAACTAGTGGAAAACAATTTAATCGCAATTCTTTATTAAATATATATATTTTTTTTAAAGCATGTGAAATGCACGATTTGGATAGGGCAACTAATTAGAAACAGTAATGTAACCCACAGGTATTGCTTGCCATGTCGTTTTTATTTCGGCAAAAAGGACATCCATATATGGGTTTATTTGGGCCAACACCATTGCACCAGAAACATCCCCACACCATGATTGATTCTCCACAATGCTTCACTACCCGTGAAACGTAGCGAGGATTGAATCCTTGGTTGATTGGCCGTCGAACATACCTTCTACCATCTGGGCCTATGCGATTTATCTTGGTTTCATCGCTCCCAACGATATATGTATGTATTTCCATTGATTTGGAGTCCATGACCAATGGGATCTCGCAAAGACTACTCGCCGTCTCCTTAGTATCTTGGTTAGAAGGGGCTTCATGCGTGCTGCTCTGCCATGCAGTCCAAATTCGACCAGACGCCGAGCAATTGTCCTCTTGGATATTTCGAAATTATATTGATCCTGAATTTCCCGTTGGATGTCAGTGGAAGTCTTTTTTGGGTCTCTTTTGGAGATGATTGCTATCTTGCGGTCAATTTCTGCTGAAGTTTTCTGGGGCCTTTTCTTACGTGGAACATTGTCAACAGTCTTAAAAAGTTGGATATGCTTTAAGGCGTTAAAAACAATTTTTTTTTAGCATTTGACTTGCTTAGAAATTTCACTGTACGACTTTCCAGCTTTACGAAGGTCAAAAATGGAGCTGCGCAGGGCAGGTGTACAGCTGCTGCTTTTCCCCATTACACATCTTGAAGACGAATATTTTAGTTGCTTTTAAACAACCAATTTATAATATATACATACCAAAAAGTTGATTATATTACTATTAAAATAACACAACTTGCCGAATATGCTTCCATTGAACAACTGTTTCTTTGTTTAATTACTCGTCTCAGTTTATTTACCTTGAACTAAGTAACCCATGCACTGCGTTGGATAATATGTATTAACGGTACTTCAATTACACAACTACAAAACTAGGCGCATTGGGTAGTAAATAGAGTAACAAAAGCAATGCAAATGATTTTAAGAGAAAAAATAACGATAAATTTAAACAGTTTAACATTATGCTCATCAAGCGTTTATCAAAAGACACCGTTTCTAATTAGCTGACAACAGCTGTATTTACTTCAAAAACTGTTCAGTGTGATTTTTGTTATTTAAGTAACATTTTGTGGCTTTGACATTGACTTGCACAGCTGACCGAAACGTGACAACCGTATAGTGATATTTATATAAGTGTATCTACACACACATGTGTAGATATTTAGGGTTAATTAACATGTTGCGTGGTTGCTTTTGGAAATGTTTTGTTTATAAACAACCATATATTCCAGTTTCTTAGCTTGTGTTGAAAAATTATAAATATGCTACTACTACATGAAAAAATGTTTGTTTAGTAAATAAACAAGAAACTGTTGCATACATACACAAGTGTTGAATGATTTTACACGTGTATAGTGAACAATAGATTGTCAATAATGAAATGAAATTGAATAACTAAGACAGGTTCATTATAAACTTGCTGCATTAAAATATGTTGTCAAATTGTAATAGAATTTAGATTTTAATTACCTACTATATATAAATATTTTGATCTTAAAAATAAGTTAAATTTGTTTATATTTCTGCATAATTTATAGGCTCATACATAAGTGCACATGTATTTTAAGTTTATTTTACTATCACATTTATCAACTATCTTGTATTAAAACCAGTTTTCAATGATTGCGCTAAGTAGCGTTGGTGCGATTCTTTAAACTAAATTCAATAAAATACACCAACGTAAGTGTGCATACAAAGGGTGTTTAAATTTGATTACGAGCATACCTATTGTACAGATCCATAAGTCAAAAATACTTTCAGCTGGTCGTCTAAAAATGCTCATATCTATTATAAGATCACCTGAGTATGTAACATGGTTGCATAAAAAAATGATTAAATTTCATAGAAATTCGTATTAAATAGTCCTAAAAATGTCGTACAATTTTAGATATTTCTTAAAAATTATTAATATTATTTATTAACCAATTAACTACATTCATATCGAATGAGGAAGGAAAGGAGCTCCTACGCAGTGTACGCAGACTGGATGTGTCTCCCCGGTCAGAACAAGGATGATAGATACCAGGTTTGCTGTTGTTGTTGTTGTAGCAGTAACTTTGCCCTGTCGGTGTAGTGCAATCACCAGTCATCTTCGTCTAGCTCATCTAACGGTAGACTCAGGAAACTAGCTGTTTTGACAGGTTGGTTCAAGAGGAAGAGGGGTGCTAGATAAGTGGGTTTGACTAGCTCTGTCTAGTGTACCAGGGTTTCTTGTTGTTGTTGTTGTAGCAGCATAAACACTCCCCATACTTACGTACGTGGAATGCTGCTGGAGTGGCAATCCTTGGCCGGATATAAATCCGGATCGTCTCGGTAACGTTGAACCGACTGCCGTGGAAACCAGGTTTGCTGTTGTTGTTGTAGCAGCATAAACATTCCCCATAATTATATACGGGGAATGCTGCTGGAGTGACAGTCCTTGGCCGGATATAAATCCGAGTTGTTTCGGTAACGTAGAACCGACTGTCGTGGAAACACAGGTTTGCTCGTTAGGTATGGTGCAAACAATTTTTTTGAGGGGAACTTTACATTCTACGTCATTCGTTTTGTGTTTCACAAAATTTAGATTTAGCTTAGGGAAACACAAATCGAATGACGCCGGCATATCTGTCAAATTCGCTCAGAGCCGAATAACGGTCTGCTAGGTAGTACACCTCTAAATATCTTTTTACCATGGGTCAGTACGTGCTCTTGAGTGTTAATACATAGTGTGGTCCAAGTCGTAGACGGGAGAAAAGTTTTATTTGTGTTTTCCATACACCGGTGGGTTATTGTGGGGATATATGCTCTCGGTTTACAGTTTATTTTACATAGCAACCCAGCTAATAAGTTAAAGCAAACAGACCAAGAACTCACACCATCACACACCTAGGTGCCTATCAAACTCGCACCTCAGTGCCTGTCAAAAAAATAGGAAGAAGGAGAGTGTTCTTACTTGTTATTTTGTACAATGGAAATATCACCGTGATCCAAAAGTTTCTGGAATATATTCAGAAAACTCAAAATGGCGCTGTGTGACGGTGCGTTATCATGGTGCAGAATCCACGAGTTTTTTCCCACAAATCCTTTAAATTTTTGGCGAACTGTTTCACGTAAACGTCTCATAACGCCCAAATAATAGTTCTTATCAACTGTGTTGTTGTTGTTACAGCAAAAACATTCCTCATACATGAACGGGGAGTGCTGCTGGAGTAACAGTCCTTGGCCGGATATATAGTAAATCCGGGTCGTTCTGGTTACGTAGAATCTGTCTGACCTTCTGGTAAAAAATCGTGGTATACAATGCCATTGCAATCCATAAAAATCGTGAGCATCACTTTCGTTTTTGACTGAAAAGTGATTTGTTGTTGTTGTAGCAGCATACATATACGGAGAATGCTCCTGACGTGACAGTCCTTGGCCGGATATATAGTAAATCCGTGTCGTTCCGGTTACCTGGAACTAAGTGTTGTGGGGACGATCGAAGTACTTTCTTTGGTATTGATTCAATCGGAGCTCTTCATCTGCGTATTTTGTCAAATATTCATATGTATTATTATGTATGTATTAGGCCGGGTCGATTTGTGGGGAGGCAAAAAAATCGCCCATTGCTCTGTGAAAATCGTATTCTAGGGATCAAAATAAGAAACTTTGCCGAAGGAACCACACCTCTAAAACGAATTCTGATGTCCCCCAATTTGGGTCGAACTTTTTAGTTTCTTTTCTATAACTCACTTAAATTAATTTTTTCATTTACATATTATATGTTCTGACTAAATAAATTTCTTAAGAGAAAAAATAGATATTACTACATATTATAAATAAATAATAAATATTATTATAAATAAATAAAAATAAAGAAAAGACATAGCCATTTAGCTGATTTTTTCATGTAAAGGCCAAAAATGGTGATATTTTGAAATGATTGTATGGGGAACCCCCCAGGGGAGTTCCAAGGGGTGTGCCATTGGCATGGGTGGATCAGCCGTCCAAAGTTAGTGGGGGTCGGTCATACATTTGGACTCGATTGGAGCACTCTAAATGGGTCAAAGTGGGATTTTTCAAAATTTGCCCCTACCCAAAAGTTCGACCCAAATTGGGGGACATCAGAGTTCGTTTTAGAGGTATGGTTCTTTCGGCAAAGTTTCCTATTTTGATCCCTAGAATACGATTTTCACAGAGCAATGAGCGATTTTTAAATCGGCCCGCCCATGCATGCGTGGATGCTCATACATTTTTATTTATATATGTAAGTGTATAAATGCATATTTGGGTTTTTGAACGCGCGCCTGTCGCTTGGCACGCCATATTTTGATAATTAAAATGTTAATTGCGCGTATTTATTGCGGTCTCATATATGCATACATATGTATGCATGTATGTATGTACTCCCTCGTATCTTAACACTTGCAAAAGTAATTAGGCCTTGTGTCGTTAAAAGTTTACCCGCAAATTTTAAAAGTTGAAATAATATATGTGTGTACATATATGTACATACATGTAGGTACATATACAAAAGTACTATAAATAAATAAATAAAAGAATTTACGGAATAACATTACTACTCACTTTATATTTCCGATAAACACATTTTTTTTTTTAACTTGTAAAACTCTCGAGTGGATATAAATATTTATGTAAAGATGAAATTAGAGCGAATATAACAGCTGTTGTTATAACAGCGCAAAATATTTGCTGTACATTTTTGGGGAATGCTGCTGGAGTGATGTAGAGCCGTGTGTCCACTACCAAGTTTTCTTGCGGAAGTTGCTTCCAGAAGTTTTTGTCGTGTAAACACGTATTAGAAGTCGACTTTCAGAAGTTACGGCTCACAGAAGTTACTTGCAGCAATTATGTGGAAACACGAGTTTGTTGCTTGCTGGAAGTAACTTGAACGACTTGCTGTCAACTACAAGTGTTTTGAAGACTTGCATTGCAGAAGTAGTCGGGTATACGTTAGTAAACGGTTTGT
>JAYXIM010046884.1:0-150938 GCA_037575425.1 Anastrepha fraterculus | reverse complement strand
TGCCACATAAACTTTAATATGAAAATGTTTTATTTATTTTACAAAAACTGAAAATTATGCATTTAATTATACAAATGCACACTTAAACACCAGCGGAACCAAAACATAATCCCAATTTATATCTAAATGCGAAAACGCAGACCTCAACTATGAGTGTTGGAGCAAATTTTCCAAAGCACCACTTTTTAAGAATTTTTACTATTTATTTATTTACTCTTAAACTGTTTTAAACTTTAAATTATAATATTTGCATTATTATGAAAATGTTTTATTTATTTTACAAAAACTGAAAATTATGCATTTAATTATACAAATGCACACTTAAACACCAGCGGAACCAAAACATAATCCCAATTTATATCTAAATGCGAAAACGCAGACCTCAACTATGAGTGTTGGAGCAAATTTTCCAAAGCACCACTTTTTAAGAATTTTTACTATTTATTTATTTACTCTTAAACTGTTTTAAACTTTAAATTATAATATTTGCATTATTATTATTATATTATTGAAGTGAAACTTCTTTAGGCGCGTCGGGGGCCCCAAGGCAGATTGAAAATAGGCGAGTGAAACGGTAAGTTCGGAGCGTTACCGAAATCCGTCAAATGGGCGGGGCCAAGGAGCAGCTGCTCCTTCCCACTCTCGCCTATTCGCTCTCTCTGTCGCTCTCTCGCATCGCAAGCATTGAAGTAGACTGGCGACATGCAGGCAACCGACAATCGACAACCGACAACGGGTATTATAGATAGCCCGTGCAAATGAGTGCTGTGTGTGAGTATCAGATAAAGCGCCGATTGAATGTGTGTAAGCGGGAAAGCAATAAGAAACTGCTGTGAAGTAAATAAATGGTAGGTATGGAGGAGACGAAGCGATACAATGAGTGCGTTTGCCAAACGAGTGACGATAGTTGAAGTAGAAGGTTGTAAAATGACATTTCAACCGTTTCGGTGATCAAAGCAAATTGATTAACGCGCCAAAAGTAGGCAAAAAGTACCATTGGAAGTGCAAAAAAATGTCAGCGTCAAGTGCAACACTGCACCCAAGTGTCAAATTTGAAGCTAATAAGGACAAAAATAAATAGTACAAATTTATGTGGAGTGATATAGAAAAAAAAATATGAAAACCTGAATTTAACACGAGAGAGGTGGGAGAGATCTAAACCGGGGCTCCCATGCATGGGATAACCAACTTAGAAGTTTCACTTCTACCGTGCGTGAGTCTGACAGACCCTAGTTTTTTTTTTATTATATTATTTTCACCTTAAATTATTTTGTACACAAATTTAATTCCTTCTATAAAATCAAAGGCCATAATAAGCCAAGTTTCATACTTGTATTTTAATTCAATAAGTTTCAATTCAAATTTCGAGTCAATTTAATCAGAACTTATAAAAAAATACGCAGTTTTATAGCCCATAAAATTTTACTGTAAGTTGCAAACAGCTCAAAATTCTCATTGGTTTTTGAAAAATTTTTATTCTGAAGATGTGGCGCATTTTCTCCATAGAAAATAAAATGACGTGCATTTGTTATATGAAGAAAATGTGCAACACCGTAAAAGAAAAAAATTATAAAAAATCAACGAGAATTTCAAACTACTTCAAAGATTGAGCCACATGTACCAAAATTTAATGGCCCTAAAACTATATTCCGGTTTTTTTTCTGATTATAAACTTTTGAAATTTTAATTTGAAGTTTCAAATTTTAACGGAAATTGGCCGAACTTTTATAAATCATATACGAAATTTCATGCTTCGAATATGGTGTTCGCTATAGAAAGATTTATATATAGGTACATATTTGTACATCATTGAAATAAAAAATAATTAAGTGAGTCATCAAAATCTGTTAATATGTGGTGCCTTTATATTAATTTCGGGGATGTATTTTTTTGATTATTATTATTATTATTTGCTACCGCACCGGCGGGGGCCGCAGAGTATCGATAAAAATAAATTCAATTGCGATCGATTTGCAGCTTTTGCTTTTACCTGCGGCTAAGTGAGCGAGTCGTTAGATGTCATGATTTCGTCGTACATGCTTCGTCTCCATGTTTCTTTCGGCCATCCTCTTCAGTGAGAGCCTTACGGATTCCAATCTCACAGCCTTACGGATTCCACTCTAGCAACTTTCTGCTGGTATCAGTCCAGGTTTACGTAATATATATGGCCCATCCATTTTCAGTAAGTTTAAATCTTTATCCCCATTAACCCTTAACCACCTAGCGTCGGTCACGGTGACTCTGAGCGATCTATTTTTTCAAATATTTCCGTTACTACGCGGGCCCCATGCCTGTGAGTCTGTGTACCTTTTCTCCTCACTCTTCAGTTTGCACTCTGCGCTCGGCCAAGCAACACGTGCGCGCAGTAAAAAGAATCAGGTAAATATATATCGTATGCGGTCCTGGTGACCGACGTTAGGTTGTTACGTTTCTTTTAGTGTTAACATTTTCTTGTCGTTTTTTAGGTTCAGCATGTCTCAACGTGATCGAAATATCTGTAGATGGTTAGAAGAGAGTGACTCAGATGCTGAGGATCAAAGGGACGAGCCGGAATTGCTTAATGAAGACTGCAGTGACGTAGAAGATGTACCTTTAGACCACGTGATTGAAAGTGAGTGTCAATCAGACTCTGAAATTGATGTTGACGAGTTATGTGAAAATAATGATGATGGTGATGTGCCAGTTGATGATCAATCTTCAGATGACGATGTTCCATTGGCAAGATACCGGAACTATTTCGGAAAAAATCGGTTCCGTTGGTCGAGCCAACCTCCAGTTTCGCGATCGAGGACTTTGCAACACAACATCATTCATCAACCTCCAGGATTGAAAAGGAACTTCAGAGATGTTTTGAACAGAAATACAAAACCATCCGATATTTGGCAGTTATTTTTCATTGATGATATGTTAGAAGAAATTGTTAAGTATACAAACGAAAAAATTATCAAGATAAGACCAAACTATCAAAATCAGACATGTGTTCATGACCTCGACGTAATGGAGCTAAAAGCTTTGATCGGTATGTTGTACTATACCGCAATTTTCAAAAAAACCACACACATTACACATGTTGGTACAGCACAGATGGCACAGGAAGAGAGATTTATCGTTGTATAATGAGCAAGAACAGGTTTGAAATACTGCTGAATTGCCTTCGATTTGATGATGCGAGCACCAGAGATGAACGCCGTAGCACTGACAAAGCTGCACCTATATCTCAGCTGTATGGAAAGCTGATACAAAACTGCAAAGAAGTTTGTTCAATTGGCAGTTACGCTTGTATTGACGAGATGTTGGTGGCTTTCCGTGGGAGATGCGGCTTCAAAATGTACATGCCGAAAAAACCCAACAAATATGTATTAAAAATTATGTGCATGACTGACGCCAGAAATGAATATCTTGTTGATGGCTACATATACTTGGGAAAAGACTCAGATAGCCAAGGCTTGCCCGATGAATACCAACGACTGAACAAACCCACGCAATCAGTTTTGCGACTGATTGCATCGATTGAAGGAACCCACAGAAATGTTACGACTGATAACTGGTTTACTTCAGTAGAGCTAATGAAAATCCTGAAGCAAAAACAGCTGACACTTGTAGGGACCCTTAAAAAAAATAAAAGGGAAGTACCTCCCCAATTTCTACCTAGCCGTCACCGAGACGTTGGCTCTTCGATTTTTGGACTTACGTCAGATGCAACATTGGTGTCTTATGTTATGTACCAAAGCAAAACAAATCCGTGCTTGTTCTCTCCAGCATGCATCACATGCCAACCATTGATCCACAAAAACAAAAGCCAGAAATGATCACTTTCTATAATAGCACCAAAGGAGGCGTCGATACATTAGATCAGAAATGTGCCATTTATTCAACTTCTCGACGCACACAGCGCTGGCCAATGGCAGTGTTCTACAGAATGCTGGATGTATCTGCGGCAAATTCATACATCATCAGCAGCATCAGAGAAAGGTGCCCAGACTGAATTTCATGAAACAACTGGCTAAAGAACTTATCGAACCTCATTTGAGACGTCAAGTGAACCAGTTTGGATTGCAGAGGGATCTTCAGAATGCTATTCGCCGGGTTCTCAAAATAGATGAAGAACCAAGATCATTTTCGGCAGGCAGCTCTGATAAATTAGAAACACGCAAAACTTGCTCAACGTGTGACCCAAAAAAAAAAACGTAAAACATTCCATTTGTGTTTTCAGTGCAAAAATCCAATTTGCGTTGAATGTTCTCAAAAAATGTGTATAAGCTGCCGCGACAAATTGTAAATGTTAGGGGGCTGTAATTTTGTAATGATTGTGATTTGATTGTGCCAATGATAGTTTTATATAAGAGGTTATATACTTAAGTTACTAAAATAATTAAAAAAATATTGATCTCATTGATTGTTATTGCTTAGCTCTCAGTTTAATAAAGAACCTATAATTTGTTGAAATATTTGTAAGTGAACTTTGATTAATAATAATAAAAAGAAAAAAATGTTAATTTTAAGAATTTATTAAAACAATTTGAAATAAAAACAACTAAAGATAAGTTCTTTGTGGTTTAATTTTTTGCCAATTTATGACTTTTTAACCTTGTTAATAGTACTTAAACCCAAGCGGTCACCATGACCGACGTTAGGTGGATGTGTTACTGGAATACACGTTAGGTGGCTAAGGGTTAATATTTAATACATAAAGCGTAAATTTTTTTTTGCTTAAAATTTGTTGACCACTTAAATTCCTTTTCCTTTTATTAAGCATTTTATTTTTCAATACACTCTAAATATATTTTCTACCAAAGTACTTACCATCTTTTTTGTAAAAAATAACTTCCAATTTTAGCTCGGTCTTATTCATCAGACTTTTCTCAATTTGTTGTTTATGCTCGTCCTTTGTTTCCGGACCGTACAGGAAATGACACGAGCATCCTGGGTCACACAAAGCACAAAGACAGTGGTAACAAATGTTGAACAAGTAAAATGAACACATTCAGCACAATAACAACAATCGTAGTTTAGTAGAATGCGAACGACATACAAATATTCCTCAATGTCCGATGAGCAGTTGGCAGTAATTAAAAGTGTTTGTTTGGTGACATTATTGTTGTTGTTTTTTTTTTTTTTTTTGTGAATTTGTCATTTGCCATGTTGGGCGTTGACATTTGAATAGATTCAATGGTTTTTTGGGAATTGTTTGTTGACAGCATTTCATTATAGTTGTTATTGATGTTGCAGCAAATAGTCGGCACAAATTCATAAATTAGAAGAAAAGGGAAAGTGAAAAGAAAAAAGGAAGAACGTATTAAAATAGATATGCACACATTTGAAATACGGCTTACTTATATATTACAAAGGTTGGTACAAATACAAATATATTTTTTTACTATCGGTCAGTATAATACCTACGTGAAAAGAAGTAAATATTTTAGCACTTGAAGAACCTGGAATATTTGGCAAAGTTATTTCTAAAGTGCAGCAGCTGTAATGCTCAAACTGTGCATTTATTAAAAGGAAGTTTCAGAAGAGACTAATTTCCATTCCTGCAGCTGTCTTCGAAAGAAAAGAACTTGCTGTGATGCTCTTGTATTTTTTTATTTAAAAAAATCCTGTGGAAATTCGTTATATGGCCGTCAGAAAAAATAAGAGATACCATTAATAAACTTGACTTTGAGCCACTTCAAACTTGTGCTTTATTATAACAAAATTCAATCCTCTGTACTGTTTTCCTAAGAACTCTGAATAAAATTTTGAAATATTTATAAAATGTGTATCAAATTTATTTTTATTCTCACAAAGATGGTAACTTTGATTTTTATCAGCCTTGCAGGAAATGCACTGTATAAGTGTAAACAAATATTGTAATAAATTTAATTTTATTGTAATAAAAATAAGAAAGAAGTAAATTCTCCAAACTTGTCAACTATTTAATACACTCTAGATCGACTTGCTTAACTCAAAGCTCGAACTGAACAAAAAATAAAAATTTAAGAAAATAATAGTTTGGTGTATATTTTATGCGTTTTATGCACTTCTTCGGTTACAAAGCCATTATTGCTCACCTTTTGAAGGTATTCAAAATATGAACTCGAATCATTCAGTTTCACCAGCATGACGAAGCATGCTACAAAACTTATCACAAAAATTTTGAAAAATCACCCTACATAGAGAATAAAAATAAAACAAAATTAGAAGAAATTTTTTCCCAATGAAACTAAGCAATACTTGATAAAAAGGTTTAATGTATGTAAAAATAACAGCAGTATTTTTAGAAATAAAAGGCGAATTAAAATTTGTTGGACTAAGAACATCGACACTGCGGCACAAATTTTTTAAAATATGGACTTTTCAAAAATTCCCGAAAACTGTCAATAACAGCTTGCGACAAATATCATCTTTTTGTTCTCCAGTATAAGTTTCATATGCTACTGAAACTATGGATGTGATATTTGTAGTAATTCAGCAAACTCAGTTTTTATATTTTGTCATCGATTTAAATTGTCCAAGTATGAGCTTGACGGAGATATTGACGTAGTCAAACGAGTCATCCCGCAGCGACTAAAGTGGCTGGGTTCCTATGGAAGGAACTGCTGCGGTGAATAAGGTGTTTAAAACGATAATTGGCGGTCCACGGCGAAGAGGACGTCCTTGTGTCCGTTGGAAGGATAAAATTCAAGATGAACTGGCTTCTCTGAGCTTAAAAACTAGAAAAGGTATGAGGGAAACAGAGACAACTGGAGAGACATTATTCGGCAGGCTGTAACTCGTAACAACCCGTTAGTTACGGTCAATTAAGTTAACATTAGTTAAGTTAACTTAGTTATTTAAGTATTGTAAATTTTTGAACAACTCTAAAGTTTCAAAAAATGTCTTTAAATACTCATATTCAGTCTACGGTACTAATGTGGATGTCAAAAGAAAGTGAATATATCTGGTTATTACAAAAATTGTTTGTTTACTTTTCACCAGGACAAATATCGATTTTTACAGTACCCATTTAAACATTACTTTAGATAATATTTAAGGAGGAAAGTTCAACTATTTTTATAAAACAACAAGGAGGCCGAAGTTGAAAAGCAAACAAAATATACTTTAAGAGCTGGACGCAGTTTTTTCTCTCATTTTATATCTGTATTAGTATCATAGAAGCAGCATAAGTATTTGAATTTTTGAAGCATGAAACCCTCTAAAATATTAAAATGGTGCGAAAATTTTAAACTGAGTATGCAGCAGTATAGGGTCGCCGAAGCCGAATGGGTTGGGCGTGATTAACATTCGGAATTCACAGAGAGAACGTAGGCTCAAATCTCGGTGAAACATCAAAATTAAGAAAAACATTTTTCTAATAGCGGTCGCCCCTCGGCAAACAAATCCCCGGGTGTATTTCTGCCATGAAAAAGCTCTTCTAAAAAATAGGTGCCGTTCGGAGTCGGCTTGAAACTGTAGGTCCCTCCATGTATGGAACAACATCAAGACGTGCACCACAAATAGGAGGAGGAGCTCGGCAAAACATCCAATAAAGGTGTACGCGCCAATTATATACCTATATACAAATATGCAGCATATACTCTATAAAATCAATATTTTGGTCTTCACGTTCGTGTGAAATTTTTTGTGAATAAATTTCACTATCGTATTGAATTATGAAGAAAAAGAGTAATAAATTCAGAATTATCTGTAATTTCGTGCAATTATGGGATTGGGTGATAGCCGCTTAAGAACCAATGATTTTGAAAAATACTGAAAATTGTGTACTACCCCATATTCAACTTTTCAATAACCATTTCTAAACAGTATTCATTTTAAAACAACTCACATGATTTCAGTAAAATTTTAATATGTTACAGTGCCAATATTACCATTTCTAAAAACTCTTTTTTGATTCCAATATATTCATTAAAAAAATTAGGTATTTGTTTTTTTCATTTTAAGTAATTCGGAGCAATTTTTGAATTTTCTCTGTGTCACTATGGTATTCCTTAAAAAGTCCACCTAATTTAAAAGCCAAATTTATGAGCGTTTTAACTTTTTGTAAGGTTTTTCCCGCGCAAGTAAATTCTAAATATATTTTTTACGATACTAAAGTACATTTTAAAGCTCAAAAATTCGATCTTTAGAAAATTTTCAAGTTCTGTTCCACCTCAACAAAGGCAAAAAATAAGTTGTGCGAACTTCCTTTATTTAAAAAAAATATACATGTATTAGCACCAAACTATATAAATGCTAAGTAAAGTGTAAATCAAATAGAAAGAGTGTTTGAATATTTTAAAAATTTAAATGGCCACTATGTGATGTGATTTTATTTGCTGTTTTAAAGACTTTTAGTGCACATTTCAAAAGGTTGTTATTGCTGAAGGGCTTTTAAAACTATCCTGTCCTTCGCATTGTCATTTAAATTTATATTGCTTTTATACCCAATGCACAAATTAGTTAGGCAATAAAAAATTCTCACAATTAACCTTTTTTGTTGTACTATGTAAAATAATTGCCTGATGCAGATTTGGTTATATCAAAACCTATAGAAAACATGAAGACGACACTTAGAGAACGTCTGAAATATACATTGTGCAGCTCATGAATCTGACTCGAGAGCAACATTTACCATTATAAACACGAATTAACTCCAATTAGTTTCCTAAATGTCGTACACGGGCCCAAGGTCAGTTTACTTGAATGGTAAGTTATCTACCACATTACACACATTATTACTTGCAGCTTCTGACCTACATAGATATAAATCTCTATCTCTATCTCCTTCACTATCACTATCTCTATCTCCATCTCTATCTTTATCTCTCTCTGCTTTTCTAAGACTATCTCTAGCATTATCTCGGTCACTAATTGTATCGCTACCTCTCTCTCCCTTTCTCTGTCTCTACTTTGTCAAGATATAAAAAAGTAGTTCACTAATTTTTTTTTTCTTAACAATTATTGTCCAATACGGACTGGTCGATGTTAAAAGACTGGCTGGTGGCATCCTTAAAATCTACCGTCTATTTTATTTATTTATTATCCAGTGACTGATACTAGATCAAAATGGCAAGTTAAATGGTTAAGGAGAAAGTATTGAGGATAATATTTTTTATAAGCACTTTTGTTACTTACTTGCTAATTGACAGCTATCAATGCTCAGATTTCAGGCAATCGCTTTGGTAACATTCAAACCTTAAATCGGTCTGTTGTCTTACTATTCATATGCAGGTGAAGAGGAAAGTGAAGTAGTGCGATATTCATTGCATCTGTCGGGCGCTGCAGCTTTCCCAAGTGATTCTACCCAACCTGCAGTTACCATATCGACGCTGCGCATAGATATAAAGCTTAGCAATCCAGGCATATAACGCCAATTTGAGTTTAATGGCAAGAAAAGTAGACAAAAGAGCAGTCTACGAACTGAAGCGAATTTGCTTGTATATTAGTCATAGTATATGGTAAATTGCTCAATGCAGACTGCATTACATCGCAAAGAAGTCGCATACAAAGCTCAGAAGCATTTGCTATCGTTGGGAAACTGAATTCGTGAAGTATCGCCTAGAGATAATTTATAAGAAAATTCCAAAAAATTGATATCTCGTGGGAACTTTAATTCTGTTTTCTAAGCATTGTGGGAATTCAGTATACATAATTGTCGCGTACACCAATTTGGAGCATTTGTCCAAGCTCCTCCTCCTATTTGTGGCGTGCGTCTTGATGTTGTTCCACAAATGGAATAACCTACAAATTCAAGCCGACTGCGAACGGCTGATACTTTTTATGAGGAGCTTTTTAATGGCAGAAATACACTCGGAGATTTGCCATTGCCTGCCGAGGAGCGACTACCGTCAGAAAAAACTTGTTCTTTATTTTGGTCTTTCGCCGAGATTCGAACCTACGTTCTCTCTGAATTCCGAATGGTAGTCAGGCACCAACCCATTCGGCTACGGCAGACATTCATTAATCTATGTTAGTATACGCTGAATGCTTGAATGTTGAATGCCAAAGTGTTTCACCTTTCTGTCAAAATTAGAATTGTCAAAAGCCACCACCATATCTTGAAAGACCTTCAGATAATATCACTTAATTTTCAATACTATGTTAATTCTAATAACCAACGGATTTTGCAAAAATCTACCTTAATAACTGAAGCTATAAAAAGTTCTTCTCGCTCAAAGTGCAAAAAATTTTTTCCTCGTGGTGGGTATGTACCTATATATTAGAGTGCCCACAAATTTTTTTTCTTGTTGCTGGTAAAATACTGTACATACTGTTTTTATTTTGAAACGAATGAGGGTGAATAGAGTAAATTCTTTTAGTTATCTATTTGCAACGGAAAATTAAAAGAGAAACTTAAATATCGATCTCTAAACATTTTATAATAATTTACTGAAAAGGGTATTTTTCCACGGTTTCAAAGGCAATATCAGAGCCTTGGTAACACCATTAATATTCAAAAACAAAAAAAAACTAAAACGAAAATAGGTGTCGAATTTCATGGGCTATAGAGCGAATTTATTTAGTAGCATCAGGAAAAACCAAATTTTGGAAAATAAAGAAATTCAAAAGTGCAAATATATGTAAATAACCACCAATTTTTTGCATTGGGTATAAACAACTCATTCCGCTCTTTCTACGACTTACTGTCTTTCCATTTTTTTTCTATTGTAAAATATTTCGTAGCTTTATACACATTTCCACCCATTTCACTTACCCTTTTGCATTATTTGAGCTCGTGAATAACCTGTCAAGTCCACGAAGCCATCCGAACAATAAACAATTGGATTGCCATTTGCCTGCGCATTGCCGAGCACAAAATTCGAATCTGAAAGCATGAAAAGAAAAAATAGGAAAAATAAACAAATGCTGCATAAAAGGGAATGTAAGTAGGTGGAGATATTAAAACAACTTTCAATTTACATTCTTGTCGAGCTGTGCATTAAAAGATAATATTATTGACATTGGCACTTATTTGTCGCAGTGACACTTTTTATTTTTTTAGTAAAAAGTTAAATGGCTACCTCTGTTGTATGGAAGAGATGGTAGCTGTGCTTTCTCTGAATTGTTGGGAAAAAAATATTTGTGTCTCTTGAGATTGATTTTAATATAAAATGTATTTCCTTTTTTCACAAGCACACATAATTTATTTATATTAGACTTATTTATATTTATAAGGTGGCGGAAAATTAATCATCCTACTGGAAGATTTATACTTTTTGCAAATGACGTCGTACCTAAATCAAATCTGACACTTATCAACTAGACAGCTGAAGTGCACAAACATACAAGCAATAGAGCACGTAAAGGTCAAAATAAAGATTCTCTTCACTCAAAATTATTATTTATTTTTATTTAGTTAAAAAGTTATTCAACAACAAAACTGGATTTTGTTCAACCTTGTATACAGGGTTTGATTGAAAAGTAATGAGCCTTCCTGCGCGGAGCGTCTGCCAAGCGATCAACCGAATCGGCTCGTGGAGGAAAATCGTTTCGTTGGACCTTCCCTTTCCACTAGAAACCGGTCCCAGATGGCTGACAACAGCGGTGCAGTCAACATCGCTCCGCGCGTGAAAGCTGTTTTAAAAGTGTGTTTTGATTTTGCAGTGGCGAAAATGCAGCGATCGTTGTCTTTTTCGACTCTCAAAACATCGTCCACAAGGAGTTTGTACCTCCAGGAAGCACTGTAAACGCGGCATGTTACAAAGAAGTGCTTCTTCGGCTGAAAAACTGCGTCGCCCGGGATCGGCCCGACCTCGTCAACAATTGGATCCTTCATCACGACAATGCGCCGGCACACACCGCCTTCTTCTGCACCTCTGCATTGGCCAAGATGGGGGTTCCGGTGCTTCCCCACATTCCCTACAGCCCAGACCTGTCCCCTCCGGACTTCTTCTTGTTTCCGCGCCTGAAAAGAAAGCTGAAGGGGAGGCGGCGTTTCGACTCCATCGAGGCGATCCAAAAAACTATGACAGCCGAATTAAGATAGAATAGAAATAGACATTTTAAGTTGGAGAATAAGTTCATGGCGTTTTTATATTTTCTTTTATTTTTCAGCGACTTGTTTGCTGTTTGGCAAAGGGTAAGTATTTATTCGACAAAACTGTTTCTGTTCTACAAAACTATGTTAATAGTATTTTTGAGTTATTAGATATTTTATTAGTTTTGAGGCTTAGAAATGGAATACACAGTAGGTAAAAATCAATATTTTCGATACCTGCTTTTCTTCGACGTCAAAAACTGCCAGTCAATAGAGAAGCTGTCATAGCCAAGTCTACAGCACGGAAATGGTTTGCAAAGTTCAAAAATGGTGAATTCGATGAAGAATGCCTCAAATCACTTTTGAAAGAGAAACGTCCCCCAACCAGTCGTGAATTGGCGAAAAAAATTAACTGCGGCCATAGAACGATTCTCTGCCGGCTTCATTCAATGGGATTTGCCGCAAAATTGGTAGCCTGGGTGCTTCACGAGCTCATTGAAAAAAAAAAACGAAAACCGCCTTCAAATTGCTTCTCAGCTTTTCGCCCGCCAATCGAGCAACTCGCGAACAATAACAGTGATTTCTGTACCGAATCGTCACAGGTGGTTAAAAATGGTGCCTATGCATCAATGCGAAGCAAAAGCAGGAGTGGGAGGCTCCAGAAGATACCCCAAAGTCGAGGGTCAAGCCGGATCTTCATCCAAAGAGTATCATGATATGTGTTTGGTGGGACTGGGAGGGCATGGTACACTAAGAAATGCTCGAAAAGAATGCCATGGTCAACAAGGAGCTCTATTTTGCCGAGCTACGCCGCATAAATGAAGCTATTCGACTGAAAAAACCTGATCGACGTAGTCAAACCATACTCCCCCAGGCCCCAAGTTGCAGAAGTTGTCAAAGCCGCACTCCAAGAGCTCGAATGGGGAGTCCTTCAGCATCCGCCCTATTCTCCGGACCTTGCACCGACCGACTGCCATCTCTTCCACTCCCTGTCAAACCATATGAAGGGCGTTACCTTCGATGACAAAGAGGTTCTTAAAAACTGGCTCAAACTTGCTTCGCAACCAGACCAGGCGAATATAGAATTGATTAACTTACTGATATAATTATTGAATTATATTGAAATAAAAGTGTTCGGTAAAAACGCTACGAACTTATTCCCCAACCTGATACTTAGTTATTAAAAGTTAAGACTGAGACCTGTAGTGGTTTGTCGTCCTACATATGATTATTTCAGCTTGAGCATTTTCTTGATGTGGATCAAAATATCACCAGCCATTGACTTGTGTAAGAAATGCAATAAGTGAACTTTTTTGACCTGTGTAACCATTCATGTTGTTGCTAAACTTTTCAAAAGGTAGTTCTGAAAACATGATCACAAATTGTGTAACAATAATTGTCTAGAGCACAGTTCAAAAAAAAATAAAAAAGAAAACAAAAAAACTTTATAAACTTTATAACAATTTTACTCATACCACATCCTTTTTATGCCACATATATCCAGCTGTATATATGCAACTGTAAGATATTCGTATGTATTCGTATTATGTATGTGTAATTGCTGACACTCCCATATGCAACAGCAATTTTTCCCTCTTATATTAATACCCTTCGATATCACATAACATTTCGGTTCGTTAAAGTTTCCTTTGTAGTCGGCGAAAATATGTTAGATGGACAAACTTTACCCACACTCCAGTCTTCTTCACCAACGTGTAATTGATATATCGCAAAATTAAGTTCTTGGAGCTAAGCGTGCCGCGTATAAAAAGGTTGCCCTATCCAATGGTTTTCATCATAAATATCTTTCATCAAGTGCATAAGCGGAGGAGTTTCCAGGTAGTTGTTTATTTTTGCAGGATGGGGAAAAATAAAAAAAATTCTGTTTGTGTACTTAGGCATGTTTGATTAAAATCAAAGCAAGGAATTAGGAACTAAATTGCTTCAAAAAGAAAATATGGAATACACTTGGAAATTAAATTAAATTTTACATTTTTAACGACCAGGGTAGAAGAGGGGATAGAAGAGCATAAATTAGTGGATCAAGTAAAAAAAAGTGCTGCGATTTGTCCAGGAGCTCCTGCATTTGAATGTGATCCCTTATGGAAAGTTTTTTGTGATATAAATTGCATACTCCTGCAAAGGAAGCTCGGTTATGTGCCAAAATGTGCTAAAAAATCATAAAATTAATATTCAAACTGCAAAAAACACATATCGTAACATGATCGATTGTGGTATTGTTCTTTTGCTATAAAACTCATTCACCTCGTATTGACCCTACATTAATAACAACATTAATCAAATTTACCCATTACTTCTTATTGTTATAATAAATTTTAGAAAAAGAGAGTAAGTAATTCAAGTATTTTAGACTTTGTAGTCAATGCTTCTAAAATTTGATTAATCTGTAAACTTTTTTTGTCTTCTTGGAAAAAGTTTGGACTTAGTCTCATTGCACGTCTTCTAGGTTAAGTAAGGTATATCTGGCTTATCTGAATACATCTCACATACAGGTTCCGGCACTCGAAGTGTAACCAATTGAAAAGGCCACACATTTTGTTTGGAAAATTACTTTTATGCAATTGAAATTAAAAATATGTGAAAAAAATACAAAATTAAGAATCGATTTACTTTTGCTCAATATGACCATCTTCTGCCTTGGCTATGACCTTGCCTGCCTTGAGCTGCCCGAAATTGACTTTTGGGCATTTTGGCCTACTAGCGGACCATGGCTTTTTTCAGCGCCTCGATACTGGAGAATCTTTTAGTTCTTTCTTTTTCTCCCAAAATGGCTCAAAGACAATAACCCCTCGGATTCGTGCCTGGTGAATTTCTAACACATTGTTAGGACGTGATGAAGTTGGGAACGTTGTTTTTCAGCCATTCTTGATTCACTCGAGCTTTGTGAGACGGTGCCGAGTCCTGTTGCAACGTCCATGGTTTGCCACCGAAATATTTGTCGGCCCACGGCTTCAAAGCAACCTCCAGAATACTTTGCCGATAATATCTCACTTTTACCTTGACGCCAAGCTCGATGAAAACGATTGGAGAACGCCCATCTACGGTTAGAGCAGCCCAAACCACTACCTGTGGCTGGTGCCGCCTCCTGGTGGCTAATCGATGACTTAAATTCTCGTATGAACATTTGACCCTATCGTTTTGAGAGTTTACGAATTGCTCAATTTGAAAAATTGTATCATCAGAAAACACAATGTTCGGAAATTGACCGCTTTCGGCCAACCGAAGCAACTCCTTATGTCTTTCAAGTATTACTTGTTGCTGCTTTGGTGTCAGATCATGCGCCTTTTGGATCTTGTAAGGCTTGACTATATTTTTAAATATTTTCAGCTCTTTCGCCATTTGATTCGTCGGGGATTTCGCTCAAGTCACTTCTTCACTTTTTGAACCATTCCACCTGACGTTGCAGTCGTTTGATGACCACCTCCATGACGTTTGGCGATGCTACCAGTATCATTGTAACGAGTAATGGTGCGATAAACAAAATCTTTATCTACTTTAAGGTGCTCGAGCTCACGAACAATTTCTGGTTGTGATTTTCCAGCCAACTAAAATGCAATCACACTATTACGTTGAAATCCATTACTAATTTCCTTTTCTCACGTTTACTCTCGGCGAAATGCTTATCCGCACATGTAAACAATGCTCTGGACTATCATTTAGTCAACTAACAGACAGCTGATACCCGTGCATAAGCTATACTAGGAGTCTGAAGCTGGTTACACTTCGAGTGCCGGACCCTGTAGACCACAAGGGTCCGTAGTGTTACCAGTGTTGTTGCAATTATGTTAAACATAGTTTGTGATACACGACTTGGCAAGTTTTGATCAATAGCTTAAACTTTTCTCAGCAGTATCCTTCAGAAATGAAAATTCTACCGATCCCAGGAAGTTGCAACGAGTTCTGCATAGAGCAGGACTGTGACAAACGAGGTGCTCTAACGTGCCCCTTTATTTTTCCTATAAGTTGCGCGCGTCGTTCTGAACCAATTTCATTTTAGCTGCGTGATATAGAGTAAGGCAATGTCCCGTCAGTATCAATATTTTACATTCCTTCCTTGGGAGTGATACAATAAAGTTGGTTGTTTCCGTATTGCAAGTTCATAGCATTATTTCGGCAATCCTGCGAGAGGTCAAAGCTTCCCATATAGACTCTTCTTCCAGAGTTAGTTCCGTCCTCAAAACTGAGAGTAAGGGATATACCATATGATCAGAAAGAACCGGGAATGTTTAATTTAAACGAACCGCGCTTGTGGGAACCGGTCTACATTTTTTTCTTATGTTGGTAGGACTGTAAGACACATGTGTCACTATTTATCCATTTTGAAGCATTTGAGAGATGCTGTACGTCGCAAACGTCCGGAAATGTGGGCAAACAATTAGTGGATTTTGCATGATGACAACGCACCATCGAACCGAGCCCAAATTGTGCTGGATTATTTGACCAAACACCAAGTAAATACCACCGTGCAAGCACCATATTCACCTGATATGGCCCCCTGTGACTTTTTTTGTTTCCCAAGTTGAAGGTACCACTTTGTGGAAGAATGTTTCAGTCGATAGAGGAGATCAAAGGGAATGCGTCGAAGGAGTTCAAAGAGCTGAAGGCCATCCCTTCGTCGGCCTACCAGGATGCATGGAGGATTGGGTTAAACGTTGGCACATGTGTGTTAAACATTCCCGGTATTTTCAGATCATAGGGTATGTTCGACGTACTCCTCCTAGCAAGCGGGTTCCTGTCTTAGCAAGCTCGTCAATTCTCTCATTTCCGTCTATTCCTTGAGGTCTGATACCCAGTAAATTATGAGCTGCTTATTTTCGCAGAGTGTGTGTATCCTAAATATTTGAAGAATTTCTGCTTAAAGTAATAGAAGAATATTTGTTTTGCACACACTACTAGTTGGTCCTTTCGCAATTTTACAATTTTAGTCACCCTCACACTCAAATTCCAGTTCATGAACTAGAGTATTTGCTGAGTAGGTGAACTTTTCACTGCAAGGTGCATACAAAGTGGCGAAAAGTTAGTCACCGTATCGGAAGGTGTATGATTTGTGCAAATGGCATCGTACACAGGCAATCATATTTGACATATGTGAACTAAACAGCCTAACTATACAAACAAACAGACAAGCAGTGGAGCGTCTACAGTTCAAAAGAAAGACATGTATCACTCAAAATTATTGTATTTTTTTTATTTTAGTAAACAAAGTTATTTAACAATAAAATTGGATGTTTAATTTTGCGTTACCTTGTATAAATAGCTAATGATGTATGTGTGCGCTCACACATACGTGTATGCCGGCCTTAACATATGTTGCATAGGAGAATTTACAGATAGCAATTAAAAGTTCAATAATCTTCGGGCAGGTGTCAAGTATCTAAAGAAAGTGAAAGCTTACAAGTGAACATCCATCCAAACATAAATGCAGTAAAAGTTTTATAAAGAGTGTTTCACGTTCATAATATGAATATAAGACTAAGGAAGCATGAGTGCATATTTACAAAACCAAACGTGCGAAATCTGTATCAAAAGCTTATAAACTAAACATTGTGCATACGACGAGGTGCATAGGATGATATTTGGAAATTCTGACAAAGCAAATTGTGTCACTCAATATCGTTGCACAGTATTTGTCCCAAGGCCAGCGTTTGCCACAAGCGTAAGTAAATATTTGCCAAACTTAATTAACAAATCAAACAGGCGACAAAGTGGAAATGGCTAGGCACTGCGTGCTTCGGTTATTAATATGAAGAAACTCGGGTCAACAAGTACTATTCAATGATACCAGATAACAGGTACAACCACACTAGAATGTCACTCATCGCAAAAGCAAAAATAAAATAAAAATGCGCTGCGTGTAGAAGGCGTTGTTAATTAAACACAATTTTCACATTCAACAGAAGACCGCAACAACGCTGACCGACTACAATGATTGATAAACGCGTTGTTTGACATGAGCCACATATCTATGCACATACATACATACCTATGTATATTTATGCTTGTTAAATACCAGCATTCAAGCATACCACACCACCGCTTCGCTCACAATTAGTGTGGAGCAAAAATTGTTTTACATATGCAAAGGTGCGCAACAGTCGAGAGTGCGCTTGCATCCGTGTTTACTCAGTAAACGTAAGGTTTGAGAATACAACAAACAGTGTGTACACCGATAGCATGCAGGTAAATGAATAATAAAATATAATAATAGCAATAACATTAAATGGGCGAACAGTTGGAAGAACAAATATGAGTAACACTAACCCTTGTACGAGTACTTCGGTATTGTTGAAATTGGCGTACACTTTAATTATTCACATACCTGTTAAATGCAGTGAAATAAGATTGAATAACTGCATTGTTTTCCAAGTTAATACCATTGCATTTATTTTTAAACAAATATTTCGTTTCAAAAGTTCATACATAAAGCAGAAAAATGCTTATGAAAAGAAAAATAAGCTCGAAAAGTTAGCACATTTAAAAAAAAAGGTGGCATTCCACATCAATAAATTTTGTACAATGTGGGCCATGTAAAATTTGCTTTTTGAATCGGCTATAAAAAGAAAACTAATCAATATTTTTTCAAACTTTTTTTTTATTTTGAAGATTGAACATTGTCATTTATGAATGAAAAATAATATCGTTCAAATGACTGCCACGACTGGCTTTACAGTAGGCCATTCGAACAACCCAATTTTTAAGCACAATTTCGATTGTTTGGGCTCCAATTTCATGAATGGCAACTTTGATTTCGTGTTTTAAAGCATCAATCGTCTCTGGATGGTTCGCATAGCATTTGTTCTTAACGCTTCCCCACAAAAAAAATAGTCCAACGGGCTTAAATCATAGCTCCGAGGCGGCCAATTGATATCGGAATTTCGGCTGATCATTCGGTTTTCAAAAACGGTTGCTAAAAGTTCGAGCGTAACTTTGGCAGTGTGACAAGTTGCACCGTTCTGTTGAAACCAAATGTCGTCCATGTCATCCTCTTCAATTTTTGGAAACAACACGTTGAGCATGTCACGGTAACGCTCACCATTTACTCTAACCGCGGCTCCTCGCTCATTTTCGAAAAAAAATGGCCCGATGATGCCGCCAGACCAAAAACCGCACCAAACAGTGACTCGTTGTGGATGCATTTGCTTCTCTACAGTAACGTGTGGATTTTCTGAGCCCCAAATTCGACAATTTTGCTTATTGACGTAGCCACCGATGTGAAAATGAGCTTCATCAGAAAAGATGATTTCTCAGTAAAAATGCTCATCTTCATTGAGCGAACCGAAAACGCATTGGATGGCGATTAGGCTTCAGTTCTTGCACTAACTGAACTCCCATTTCGTAAATGTCAAGCCTTTAAGTAAATTATGAACACATTTGACATGTCATTTGTGTTACCATTCTCAAAAAATAGGTGGTTCAAAAAGCAAACGCTATATGGCCCAGCCTGTAAAAGAAAATGTTTTTGTTTTTTATTTGCATAAGTAATGCAGTGCAATAAATATTAAGTATTAAATAAATTTGATTATGGGTTGGTAGGCGAAATGGTTGAAGTACCAGTCTGGTACTCCTCAAGAGACATCCGACGCGCAGATATCTACAACCAACTCGTACTGTTGATGTAATGGAAAAAGTTGATGGGATCTAGGTTGGAGCACTGCCCTAGACTATCGAAGAAGGGAGCACCCAGTGACCTTTATAGTCTAGCTTCCAAACCCGGACATTTACCGAGAAAGTGCTCAACAGTCTCCTTCTCAAAAAGGTCCCCAAAAAGTTCTGCAATGGGGAATTCGATTAAAATACACTAAAAATAGTTTTTAGTAAATTCAGCTGAAATTTCGCCACGACTCTGTTGCTCAACCAAATTAAGAAATCTTCGCGCTGTTAAAGTTTTGAAATTTCTACATAATCACAGATGATTGCTGAACTGTTTCCGATTCATACTTTTAATTTCACCTTGAATTATTGTTCTCGAAAATACTCGAAAAAAACAAATATCAAATTTTTACCATTTCTGCAAATCGTTATTTATTGGGTAAGTGTAACTTTGCTGCATGCATGCATTTGTGCATGAACGTATGTATGTAACGAGTGAGAATGAAAACTGTCTTCCTTGTACATTTCCCCTTCCGACACAGTGTTGCGCACACATCTGCTAATGATTGCGGTGAACTAACTTGCCACGATTGTGGCTGCGCGCTGTTACCAACCTTCCAGTTTGCCGTCCAGCCAGCCGTCCTGCCAATAAGCAAGCAGCTGTTGCATAATAGGCATTTCGGTACCATTACTCAATGCACTGCTTAGTCGATGCTTAAGGGCATTTCATTCGGGACCACAGCCAATGCGGGTCAGAAATATTTTTGTAATGCGCTTTTAGGCGCAACAGCCGTTAATGTGTTGCTGGACTCACAATACGCAGTAGTAGCAATCAAAATCAGGCCCATACTTATTTTCGAAAGGCACTAGCAAAATTCTGCTAAAAACAATCACGCGTAAAATTCGTTAACCTAACAAAGCACTAACACAGATGAGAAAACTATTCGCAATGAAAAAAGTAGTTTTGGTTTGGATGCTGCCTTGTTGGTTTGTTGGTAATATTTCCACTTCACGAAATTTTATGGCCACTAAAATATGCTCGGCTTGTAATGAAAAATCATTTGCGATTTGGTAAGCCCAGAAATTTGAATACCAAACTTTGCTCTTTTACAGCTGGGGATAAAGGAGGCAAAGTGGTGGTTCAAAATGCAAAAATTGTGAGGTTTATGATTGCCAACTGAATTGTTTCCAAGTACGTAGCTTTCAGATGTAAAACTGAAAGTTTTTGAAGAAATATGATCTTGTGTAAAATGAAATTTAAATCAATTAGGAAGTTTGAAGCTTTTTTGCATCAAAAGCACTCCAGTTTTAATTGCTATTGGGCTTTAGTGCACTAACAACTTTTATATGATTATTGGGCTCATTCTGAGTCGTGCAATGTGTAAAACCATTTTTAGAAGTTAAAAGCCATTTAACCAAGCTATCATAAAACAATGGAATTATAGATGAACTTAATTAATTGTAAGTCGTTTTGTCACTAAACTTTACAATTTTTTTTTTCGGCACTAACATTTTTCTATTGGTCTCAAGTAATCTAAATTATTTGAGAAACTTATCCAGAACTGCATCATCTTCATGATAATCATTTTCTTTATCTTCCATTAGATCATAGGGCCTCTGTAAAGCATTTCCACTTCTGTTTGTGGTTAGCAATTTTAATTCGCCCCACGATTTCCTGCATTCAAAGATTTATTTTTGTAACGATCTCCTCCATGTAGTCTTAGCCCCGCACTTGGTGGCTTCAGTCAAGAGCTTTTCGGCAGACTTCTCTTTACACCTGCATATTCGTAATTCGATAGAGCTGGCTACTACTTTTAAGTTCCTTTCTTTATATAAATCATCATTGCTAATGACGTTTGGCCTCTACACCTTCAAGATTTCAATATTTCCGGTTAGATTGTCGGTTTCAAGTTAAGTCTTACATTCATAGAGCAGCAGAGTTTGATTTAAATAGGCTCATTCTTGTTTGGAAGAATATTTATGATACGATCCAGATCCAGCGTAGCTGTGCATATGCGCCCGTTGCTTTATTTATTCTGGCCAGAACATGCTTTCCCGCACTATTATCAGTGTATATTATACTGACTAGATGCTCAATTTCTTTGCCATGTAGCATAAACTGGTTGTAATTTTTAGTGTTCATCTTCATTGACTTCGTTTATTTTAATGCCAAATTTGCCAGACTCGGCGCACGGAGCATTGAGTTTTTCTGGCATGCCGGAGTGTTTTACTGATAATAACGAATTATCGTTCGCATAAGTGAGATCTCCTAACTGTTCGGTGAAGTTTCAGTAGATGCCTCATCGCTTACCATCTATGGAATGATGTCATCGATAACAATAAAAGAGAGGTTCGGCAAAGTAAACATCCTCGTTGAACACCTTCGCTGGTAGTGTTGCTATTCACCATGTGGAGTACACTATATTGGAGTATGTTGCAATTAAAATCCTCATATTGTGCTCTGATTAAAGCGTTCAGCTTCACCTCCAGAGCTCAGTATCTCCCAAATACTTCAACGAAAACAAATTGAAGGGTCGACTGCCAGTCATTCATTAGCTCTACTATGATGCGTAGGGTGTTAATCTGATCTTTTCTAGTACATACTTTGCATGGAATACTCAGCTTTGGTCAGGTCTATTATCATGTATGCGGTCGTATTATGAGTTTGTTTATGCTTCGTTCAACTTGTTTGCTCTAGAGCTGAAAATTCAAGAAGAAGTCGATGAGGACGATGTGTCAGCTACATACCCTTCCATTGCCGGACTTCTAGCCCCACGGCGCTCTGTGGACAGATATTAGGGCAGCATATATTACTACTGGCGACTCCCGTAGTCGAATGGGTTGGTGCGTGACTACCATTCAGTGTAGGTAAATTCTAATCTACGTACATAAAACACCAAAATAAATAGGAGCTCGCCCAAACAACTAACAGAAGTTTACGCGCCTATTATTTGTGTTTTTTATACGCTATTACTGGCTCCAGATGATGTGCTTGTACCAAAAATAGCCCTGTGAAAATGGAAACTCAGTCTGTCTTCCAGAAATAAATGAAGAGTTTCAAAATCTCGTTTAGGAAATATAGTTAAAAATTATTTACAGTTTGCTCCAACGCTGAAAAAGGAGTTGTTGCTGAAGGGCACCAAGGGGAAAACTTCAGATTATCTCACGCACTGGGAACTATCTCAGTTTCTGCAATACTCTCTACAGTGGAATGAATAGTAGAGAGAAATTGGCCAAGCTGCCCTAAAGATATTTAAAAACGTATAGAACTTCTCAATATTGCATCAACTTAAGCTGACACTAAGTTCCACCGCATAAGCCTGCACTTAAGTGAATACCGGGATAGTCTGGTGTTTGCAGGTTTGGTAACAATGCGATCACATAAAATTATTTGTCTACATTTTACAGCAAAGATCAGGTGGATTCGGGGTCAACTATACAAAAGAAACAAAAATCTTTGATGCAGTCCCAACACTCTCATAATAAGAAATTGCTTTCTGGAAAAAAACGACAGCGAAATTTATTACGAGTACAAGTTGAGAAGGAATAAGTTACGATTACAGGTTAGTTTGATAACGAAGCCCCAACTATAGGGCTTACTCAAGCCTAGTAAAGGCATCATCAACAATCTAATACGCATCTCCTCTTAGCAGTAGGATGACAATTCAGAGCACTTTCTCTGTTTTTTGCGGAATTCGTTGGACTAAGGTGATTCATTTTTAGGTCAGTTGTAATCAAAGTGGAGCATTCACAATTTCTACCGCTCAGCAAACCTCTCAGATACATCAGAGTGTAGGGAAGTTTGAAAAAGAATAAGTCATGCAATATCTTTCCTTAGTTTCCGTTTTCTTTTTAAGTATATGAATCTTCTCAGTAGTTCAATTCTGGTTGAACTAGCGCCCAAAAATATTTGGTTAGCTGATATTAACTCTTCTAAGTATGTTTTGAAAACTATAACCGCTAACCTGCGGCAATTTATAAAACCAATGCAGAGGTAGCCTTATTCTTCCTGTTCGTCCTTTGAAGCAATGAGCAAATAGCCCAGCGCTAAATTTCAGGGCTAAAGCATTTACATTCCATCGTACGACATGGCAGAGCTGCTAGTTTTTTATTTAATATCACTGTAAAGTTCAAAGGATGAAACGTTCGCTACGGTAATCGCCGTTCTCTTCTCAAAAAACTTTCGCCCGTTAATAGTTCCAGGGTCTCCTTCATCGATTATGCTGTGTCTTCCAATAAGATGGGCATGTTGAGAGACTTTAGAAATGTAAATTCTATTCGTTGAGAGAGAACTTTACTGCTAAATAGTCAACTCATTTTATAGTAACACTCGGCGGCTAAAGAGATTCTGTGCTGTAAGGTAAGGTTGACGGAATCAATGCTTCTGATACTGGTTACCAGGTTTACAAAGTTCTTCACTACTACAGAACTATAGCTGCCAACGGTGATGTTTATGCCAGCACGCGAGTTTGCTAACTAATTACCTAATCTGGGCCCATAAATATTCGTTAATTTAAAAAATCCAATCTAGTTGCTAATTTCAGTACCATTTGATTAGGGTGACATTTCACCCTAACTAAAAATCCAATAAATTGCTGCTGTGAATTCATTTAGTCACAAATATAGTTAAAAAGCATACAAAGCTGGTTTGCGCTAAAATATTTGTGGTGACAGCAAATGCGACACTACTCACAGTACGAAAATTTCGAGGGAGCCACTAATTAATTACATAAAATCATGGCCAGCACAACAAAGCGCAGCTGAAAAGCTAAATAGTTTAGGCCACAAATAGCCAACGAGTTTGTATGCGCTAATACTTGTCTGAGCAAATGGATTCAGGCATAAATACCTAACTGCAATTAAATTAGTTTTCTAACTGATTTGACTAACGGGGAATATTATTCGTATTTTTCCAAGATTTATAGAGACCAACTGTCCTCACCGCGATGTTGAAATAAAAATCATACATATTTATAAAGCGAATGTTCAGTGAGAAGGGAGGACTAGCGAAAGCCCAATAACTAGCACAGCCCGCGAAAAAACTGTAGTACTAGTTTTGATAACAAGTTTCATCTATTTTTTTTTCTTGTTTATAATTTCGCTCTTGGTAAAATAAAATTATAAAAATACGAAAAAATGTCAAAAAAACTTCAAACTTTTTAATCAATTTTATAGTCCGTATTCAAGGTCAGCCTTCTTTGCGATATTGAGAGAAACTGTAAGACGGATGAGCTAGCCAGGAAAGTTACTGCTCTACAACTGTTCAATGACAAAAGTATCATTGGGATACCTATGGCCTTGAGTATGCTAATGATCAAACACAACATTATCCAAGAGGCCAATAGATCATAGAGAGATGAAGATACAGCTAGGCTACTATGGCCGCAAATAAACAAGAAAAAGACAAAGGAATCGTTTAGCCTCTCAAGAGGTGATACCTCGAAGGTCATGGCTTGTGTCACCGGACATTGGCTATTTGGCAGGCATTCCTTGAAACTAGAAGTTTTCCCCATGCATATTGTAGAGATGAGGAAGAGGAGGAAACAGTTGTGCACTTCCTTTACAATTGTCCAGCCTTAGTCAGATCAGGTTGTCTAGGTAAACACTTTTTCAATTTTCTTACAGAGCTGTTTGGCGTGTGGTTTAGACCAATAAGAGCCTCAAAATAGTTTCATGAAGATAAATAAACAAGGTTCCCGTGTCGCACAATGGTATCACAATGGACCTGTAAGTGAGTTGGTCGTACGAACCGGGTCAAGGGGATTAATCCCCCCCCCATGAGAAATTGAAACTAAAATTTTTGAAAAATTGTACTTATACATGTATATGCGTCCATTTCTCGAAATGCCTTCAACCTTTTTGCAGTATGACATCATTTAAACCACTTTAAAATGAGAAAGAAAAAATCTTTTTATAATAGTTTTGAATTTGAACACAATGGAATTCAGTCGAAGAAAATGCTCTCGATGAAAGTGGAGAGAGTGTTATAAATAAAAATGACATCGGAAATTTTGTCGACACACGTTCGAATGATTCCCAAAGGTTCGATTTATTAAAAAATGTTTGGGTCCCATCTAAAAATTATGTGTTTCCGTTGCTGCAAAAGTTTGAAGCTCGAGGATTAAAGTTTTGTTATAAATGGCTGGAAGAATTTTCCTGGCTTACCTACTCAGAATTACACCAAGGGGCATTTTGTATTTCGTGTGTAGCATTTGCTAAAAGTGGTGGCAAGGGACCGCAAACTTTGGGTCATGTCTACAATTTTTTGCATACCCCTAAAAGAAAAGCCATTTTGGAAAACACGATTGAAGAACCTGATGAAACTCTACGAACGAAATCTTTGAAAAGATTGAATCTGACTCGATGGGTTTCGAAGTATGAGGCCGTCAACGACTTTTTTGAGTTATTCCCGTTTGTTTACGAAACTCTAGATGCAATGAGAACCTCGGGAGAAGACGCCAAAAATCTGAAAAACGCCATGGATTTCGAAGTTTTAATATGTTTACATATTATCAATGTAATTTTTCAACTTTCGTTGCCTTTGAGTCGTGAATTGCAAAAGGGTAATTTAGATTTGGTCCAAGCCATGGAACTCGCCAAAGATTTGCGTGAGGAAGTAAAAAAGATTCGCGCAAAAGAAGACGCTTTTTCTGCAATTTACGAAGCTTCGAAAAAAATTGCTGAAAATCTTGACATTGAGATCAAACACAGAAGAATAGCGCGCAGACAAAAAAATTGAGCAAATCCTGAAGTTCAAATCACGGAAGATTATTTTCGGGTGACAGCGTTCAATCCTTTTCTAGATTTTTACATCATGGATCTTGGGGAAAGATTTACCAAACATGAAAATATATTAGAAGGATTTTGGGCCCTATTCAAGCATGATTTGAACGAAATCGACAAAGTAGCTGATAAATTCATCAAAACAGTCGAGTTTTACCAGGAATTTTTCACTGCGGGGCCACATGCTGGTCTTGTCGAATTAAAAATGTGGAAGAGATATTTAATTCGTAAAGGCGATATCAAACCTGGAAACTCATTGGATGCACTGGATCATTGTCCACAAGAAAATTTTCCGAATATCAATGTGTTGCTAAGGATATTAGCTACATTACCAGTATCAACATCTACTGCGGAACGCACTTTCTCTAGTTTGAAACGGATAAAGACGATTTTGAGAAATACGACAAAAGAAATAAGTTTCTTTAAGATCTTAATCTTTTTTCTAAGATCTACAAATTTCATTACAAAATTAGACATTTATTTTTGTCTCTTTTTTTTATTGTAGGATCGCTTGAACGGATTGACTGCTCTAGCTATTCATCATGATATTCCAATCACAGCTGATGAATTCATAGATAAGTTATCGAAAAAATCCCGAAAACTTGATTTTCTTCTTTAATTGATGCAAGAATTTCTTGCATATTGAGGGCATCCAAGTGAAAAAATTTATCCATAATTTTTTGTTTGTTTATATAGAGTATGGTAAGTGATTCCCATGATTATGGAAAAAGAAAACCGATAAAAATATATTGAGTGTAAAAAAAAAATATTGCCAAATTATATCCCCCCCCATCACAAGAAGCTATCTACGCCACTGCTACCACCATAACCTTATTTTGATCATCGTTCATTAAATTTTAGAGTAAGAAAGCGCAAGTTTCAATTCTCTCAAAATTGTCGAGGATTTTTAAACATTTTTTCCGACAATCGTGTTGCGCTTTTTATCTATACTTTATAAAAAAGGTCGTACATTTGTTTCAATATAGTTTTAATTTTAATTTAATTTTGATTTATATAAAAATATCTATGTAATGAACTGTGTTGTTATAAAAAATTAACGAAACTAAAACAAAAGTGAAAAAGTGTCAAAACTGGTAAAAATGTTGTAGCTCTATAGTTTTTCCGCATGCTGTGCATATATGTATGTATGAGTAAGTATACAATGAATTGTTGTGATGAAAAAGTGGGTGATTTTCTGTTGTTGTGAAAAAGCAGTCAATCAGCAGCAAATGCAGCAGAAGTTTGCACACAGGTCTATTCTGTGGTGTAAAATCATGAAACAAACAATAATAGCAACAACATTATCCGGTTATTATGAAGCAAAGTTGCAGGCAATCAATTCAGTATTCCGAATGCCTCGCCGACTTTGTGGTTATGGTGGCTGAAAGCTGCAAAAGTGCCACCAGCAAATATACACAACAAAACAAACTTTTCATAGTCGCTGAAAATTTGTCAACAATAGATTTATGGTGGCGCGTAAAGCCTGCTATGAAAGCAACAGCAGCTTTTCTGTGCAAGCGTGTTTTAGTGTATGTAAAAATATTGGTTGGGGTCAGTAGTAAATCTCCGACTTTGTTAATTATTTCTATATCCTTACTTTTTTTTTTTTTGTTTTTGCGCTACCCTTTGCGATGGACCGATTCGATGTGAATTGATCAAAGTATTGTGAATGTGGTCTTAAATTTTTCTGAAATTTGGTTTATTTGTCGGCTTGAGTACAATAAAAAGTTAGGTTAGGTTAGATTAGCTTATAATGGTTGCCCAGAAAGTGGGTCCACTTGGACGACGAATTGAAGTTCATCCTTTGTGACACTATTGTAATGGAAAAGAGGAGAAGGAAACCGTTAGGACAAAAGGAGAGAGAGGAGGGGGTGGGGGAAGGCGCCAGGGGTTAAGTATTTGTGGATTACGCACTGATTTGCGGTTATGGTAGTCACTTTATGGTGCTGATGAAGCTCATCAGATTTTTGATATCAAGGCCTGCTATATGAACAGGCGTAGAAAAGAAGTGGGAGCCAAGATGCTTAAATCTTAGCCCCGCGCGAGCAGGACAGCTAAGGAGAAGGTGCTGAGATGATTCCACCTCATCATCCATACAGCTGACGCAAAAAAAAACTCAAAGGACTTGAGTAATTCTAAATTTCACGACATGAATAACAAGTGCCTCGTGAGGACACCCACGAAGTTTGAGAACTGAGGTTTTATCATCCTCTGCATCTCCCTCGAACGCTTCCGATCCATATGTGGGCAAAAGTATTTCGCGACCTTACAAGCTTTTTCACTTGCCCATCGTTCCAGGAGTAGAGCGCAGGTTATCAAGAGGATCCCAATCCTCTCCTTCCGTGCGAAAACTACCTCACAGGCACCCTTATCTGGAAATCTCATTCGCTTAGCAGTCGCCCGCAATGTCGCTATGGTTCAGTGGCCTGAATTTGAGTCTGATGGGGAGCTCTTCGCAGAATGCTCCTCCGCCTACCTTTCTGTCTAACTTCGAGCCATTCGTGAACAAGTTCTCCACGCCTGGTCCCCAAGTGTTGCACCCGGTCCACTCCTCCCTTAATGTAATGACAGGGGGGTGAACCCAAAGTTTCTAAGGATACTTGGTTGGCCGGTAAGTGAGGTCGATTCTAAAGCCCACCCCATTCAGCCTGATTGCTGTACGTGCAGCGGCAATTTTGCCCGCGATGTCTACAAGAAACACCAATTTTGAAAATTTTATGATATAATACTTAGGGTAAAATTTTATATACAAAAAATTTTTTTTTGAATATTTTTGTTATTTTTGAGCTCAAAGTTTTTGGGACAAATTATTTTTGGTTTCACCATTTTTGCAAAACACCACCTTCCCAATTTTTTTTTTCATTTTTTTATTTTTTGTTTTTTTTTTTGTTTCTATTAGCCGAGACTATGTTCATTAACATCAGGAAGCTTCATAGTGAAATTTATTTTACAGGATTTAATTTTCAATCAACGAATCCAGTAAAAATATTATCAGTAAAGGGCATGCACAGTGTAGAGCTACGAACATCTAAGGACTTGAGACTTATAAGCATGAGACGAGCAGAATATGTTGGCATGGGATCAATAAAGTTCAGAGTCCGAAGGGCATATTTGAGAACAACTTGTTGCGCACACTCGATTCTATTGATAGCTTGCTGAAATATAAAAAATTAAAACAACATATTTTAAATGAGACCTAACAAATGATGAGTAACTTAATGTTATCAAGGACAACGCCCAAGGTCATTAAACTTACTAGCATACTGCAGAACACAAGTTGAGATACTCTACTTAGTACGCACAATGTTAGATATTCTTGAGTATCCATATTGGCTTGAAGTTTAATGGCACACTCTTGAGCATCGATCGCTGAGGAGATTTAAGGTTATCAGTATAAAGCACACATTTAGCAAATGAGAAACAACTTTTGATATCATTAACAAATAACACAAATAAGAGCGCACCCCAGATACTTCCTTGCGGAACAGCAGCGGTGACAGCAAAACGAGTAAATGAAATACCATCAATAGTTACAACAAAACATATATTGCACAAGTAATAATTTATCCATTACAGAAAAGCTGAAGGAAATCCAAAACAAGCAAATTTTTTTAATTAATATTCTATGAGAAACTTTGTCGAAGGCTTTCAAAAAGGCAGTGCAAACACAGCCGACCTGGAAACCAGCCGAGGAAGAATCGGAAACAAACCCATGCTGATTTGGGCAAATTAAAGGTTTAACCGCAAAGTTCAGCTTGGCATTGATTGCGTGCCCAAAAATTTTGGAAATAGTCGATTGATAGATAGATAGTCTAAAAAATGGGCGTAATGGAAGAGAGCTTCCATACGGCAGTGAAATTCCGCGACGATAAAAATTTGTTGAATATAACTTTCAGGAGATAGACCAAGACCGAACAATTTTTTTATCAACACTGTCGAAAGTCTATCAGCATCGGTTTGATAGGAAGATTTCAGTTTAAGTAAAGCACTACTAATATCCGTAAGAGAACTACAAAAAGAAGAAGAAATGTCGTTCAAAAAATAAGGTGAATTTACATTTTTCACTAAATATATTTATTTATTCATCAATTTTTCTTTTATCTCCTTCAAAGTAGTCCCCCTCAGATATAATACACTTGTGTTTCTTGTTCTCGAAGCATTTCTGATATGCACTTTTTGGTATGTCCTTGAGCTCTCTCAGCGATTCGATTTTTATTTCCTCAATAATCGCAAAACGCCGTCCTTCCATGGGTCTCTTCAATCTTGGGAACAGAAAAAAGTTACAGGGGGCCAAATCTGGTGAATATGGTGACTGAGGCATGATAACGGTGCTGCCCAAGGCCAAATAATCTCTCACAAGCAAAGATGAGTGAGCAGGTGAATTTTCAAGATGCAAAAGGCATGAATTTTTTCCCACAATTCCGGAAACGCAAACAGCGTATTTACCGTACGGTCTTGTGGTAAAAACTCCTGATGCAGTACGCCATGATAATCAAAGAAAACAGTGACGAATTCACATTTGATCGAATTTGACGTGCTTTTCCTTTGGTCTTGGCTCTGCTAGACTCTTCCATTGGGACGATTGGTCTTTGGTTGTTTCGGTGTCATAACCATATACCCATGATCCGTCACCAGTTATGACCCTTTTAAGCAAATATGGATCATCATTTACGTCATTCAACAATTCTTGAGCGATACGCACGTGACGTTATTTTTGGTCAAAATTCAGTAATTTTTGAACGAAATGTTACCAAAAATTTCCGGAAAGATTGCATGGCATTAGCAAACTGGTATTCCGATATGCTGACATCTCCAGCAACTTCTATAATTGTGATTCGACGATTTTCCATAACAATTTTCTTCCCTATATGAACATTTTCATCGAATGGTGATGTGCTGGGGCGCCCAGAGCGAGCTCCGTTATTCACATCTTGTAAACTTTTTTTTGACTCAGAGTACTCTCACCATGAAAAAGCTCCTCATAAAATATGATATCTGCCGTTCGGAATCGACTTGAAACTGTAGGTCCCTCCATTTAAGGAACAACATCATGACGCACATCACAAATAGGAGGAGCAGCTCGGCAAAACACCCAAAAAGGTTGTTTATTATATATTAGGCCGAGTCGATTTGTGGTGAGGCAAAAAAATCGCCCATTGCTCTGTGAAAATCATATTCTAGGGATCAAAATAAGAAACTTTGCCGAAGGAACCATGCCTCTAAAACGAATTCTGATGTCACCCAATTTGGGTCGAACTTTTTAGTTTCTTTTCTCATGTAAAGGCCAAAAATGGTGATATTTTGAAATGATTGTATGGGGTACCCCCAGGGGAGTTACAGGGGGTGTGCCACTGGCATGGGTGGATCGGCCGTCCAAACTTAGTGGGGGTCGGTCATACATTTGGACTCGATTGGAGCACTCTAAATGGGTCAAAGTGGGATTTTTCGTTCGACCCAAATTGGGGGACATCAGAATTCGTTTTAGAGGTATGGTTCCTTCGGCAAAAATTCTTATTTTGATCCCTAGAATACGATTTTCACAGAGCAATGAGCGTATACTCTCACCGTATGCCACTGTCAACAGTTCAAGTGTTTCTGAACACTTAATTCCATTTTTTACACAAAATTTGATGCAACTTCGTTGATCTCATTGTTTTTTGTTTTTATAGCAGAAAATCGCCGAACACGCAAAATACTTGTCTTATTTTTGCCTCTCACAAACAAACTAAATGTGCTATATTGCTAAAACCGTGAACATATTGCTAAAACCGTGACCGTATTTTTTTAACGCAGATCGTATTTTTTTCTAAAATGAAAAATTGAAACTTGTGCTAATAAAACTTTCAATAGAAAATAAAGGTTTTTAAAATTAAAAAAAAATGTATTTATCTTAAAAATATATAAATTTGTACGTACGATATATGAACTCTATAGTAAAATTTTGAACATGGAGAAAGTCTCAAAATTATAATTTTTTTTTAATTATCTCAATTTACTTTCTCTTATACTCAAGCCTACAAATAAACCAATTTTTAGAAAAATTTAAAACCACATCCCAAATACTTCGATCACTTCACATGGAATCGCTGATGGAAAGCAAAGGATGTTTAGACTCTTAGAATTTCTAGCATGACCTCCATTAATATGCTCTTTTAATTCAACCACTACAATTGCCCGTCCATAGCAAAAAATCAATCACAAGAGCTGTTACTAGAAGTACTCGTACACCACGCGACCAAATGGCAGCACGTTCCCATGACACTCGGTTCTTCCTTACCGGAACGACGCGGATTCATATCCGGCCAAGGACTGCCACTCCAGCAGCACATGTGTGGAACATGTTTATGCTGCTACCACAACAACAACACGCAAATGGCTTCACAATAATATTTTCACCAATTTAGATTTATTTTTTTTTTTTTTAATTTTCATTATTGTTTTCTAAAAGTGTAGCTCTGTGTCTACAAATACTTTACAAATTAATCTCCAAAATTGTATTAACAAATTAGAAAAATTCCACTAGCTTTCTATGCCAATCCGAAATTTCTGATTAGAATTTCCACACACATTTCTCAGTTATGCAGCTTATTAAATTCTAATTTATTGAATAATTCTGTTGACTTTTATAATTCTTTCACTTTTCCCTTTTTATTTCACTCGAGTGATAAATTCTAAAACACTTTTCTTTACGAAAGGCGGAAAAACAAATAAAAAGTTTAATAAATAAAATCCTTTATAATAAAATATTTGACAATAAAATTCTTTTACTTATTGGCAGCGTAGCGCATGCTGGCTATATTCTAAATCCTTAAGTTCGTCAGCAATCAATCTGAATCAATGAATAAGAGTATGTAAGCGAGCATGTACAGTAGTAGCTCTTGCCCCTTTGGCCATGCATACCTACATTTACATATGTAAGCAAAATGCAAGAATGTGACGTTTCTTACGCCCATCAGCATTTTGGTATGTTCACACTGCAACACTAAAGTTTATGCAAGCAGTCTGCCGCCAACACATCCATGTTGTATCAAATATAACAAAAATAAACTGGCAGCACAATTAACCAAATTGAAGGAGAATTCTAAAGGAAGCTGTTATGCAAACCACCCACGACTTCCCAGAAACTACTTTGCGTATTCTCTTTCATACTCTTTTATAGTAGTAAATCTCAGAAAAGTCTACAGGTGAATGAGAATGAATGCAGCATCCAGACAACAGCGTAACAGTAAATAAAGCATAATAGAGTTTATTGAATAACTTAAAGCTTTTAAAATGGTGTCTATAAGAAAATGCTATTTTCTCGCATTTGCTGTATGGGTCCTTAAATTCAGTTAAGATTACTTCATAAATACTTTAAGGGGCGAACTTGTATGCAATTAATTTAATTAATTTTCCCTTTTATTGCGTAAGTTACATGCGATTCATATTTTAAGCTACATATGAGCATTACGGGCAAGTAAGTATGCAGTAAGCAGCTCTCCAATCGGTTGCAACTTTTAAACAGCAGCAGCAACAACAAGAATTGAATCATAAACACTTAAGCAACACTTAACTGCCAGCGAGTGGATTAGCAGCAGCTTATGGGCAACTGATGCATGGGAATTAAAGCATGTAATTTGTTGCATAGAAATGTAAGCGAAACAAAGCGGGCAAGTGAAGCGAACATCTGGTATAGAACTAGTCCCATTTTAACACTTAGCACTTTAGCTGAACACTGCGGGAAAGTGAAGCGAACAGCTGGTATAGAACTAGTCCCATTGTAGCATTTATAAACTACTTCACTTAAATGGCTACGCTAGGCGAAGTCCTTACTGGAGGGGTGTTTAATCAAAGGAAGTTCAGGCAACTCATAACCCTCTCTAAGGACATACTCAGACTACAGACGGGCATTTTCATAGCCATCTACAGAAGATTGCGATATCGTCCACTGACTCCTGTCTTTTCTGTGTTCAGTCCACGGAAACACCAGCATATCTTCTTATCGATTTTGATGCTAAGGCGCGAAAAAGAATGAGATATCTCGAGCGGATACACATACGCTCACCCCAACACAGAGTTAAGTTAAGCAAAGGAACTTAACACTCTAAGTTTACCAAAGGAACTTGGTTTGGGTGAGATGATGTGATGAGTAGAGGGTATAAAAACCCATGAGCTCAAAGTGCAAATCTATTTCTTTCGTTCATTCAAACAACTGCCCAGCTAACTCTAGAAGTAGCGGCATTTTTTCTTTAGATTACGACAATGTGAAAGATGAAAAGTAAAGCAAGTACAGGGATTCTTCGTTAGTATGGAACAATTAAAACCAGCTCAATCTGGAGTACGCAAATACTAATTAACGAAGTCTTTAAAATTATTGGAGGAAAACACTTGCAATGGCTTTTTTTTTTTCTTTTTTCCTTGTTCACTCCACTCGGGAGCATAGGGCCTCAACCAGACTCAGTCTTGCAAAAGGCAACAATGACTCTTTTGCGCGAAAAATTTGATGGCCGAATAGTCTCACGTCGCGGCGATGTCAATTGGCCGCCAAGATCATGTGATTTGACACCGTTGGACTTCTCACTTTGAAAAAAAAGATGTACGTCGATAAGCCACTAACAATTCAAGAGCTAAAGGATGAGATAATTCGGCACATTAACGGCATATAACCTCAATTATTCGTCAGCGTCATCGAAAATTGGGACCATCGGATGGAGGTGTGTCGCCGAGGCCGCAGCGGCCATTTTACCGATATTTTATTTCATACATAATTGAGCCATACCAATATTATCGTAATAAAGAGAAATGACAATAATTTCTTAAAACATTGTATTTTATTCAAAACCAACACCGGGCCTTGAAACTTAACCTCCCTTTTTTGTATATAAACTAGTTATAAATTAACTAGTTGCACACTAGTTTGGTACCAGCGGAAATTCCAGCAGAGATAAATACTCGTACATAATATGTAAGTGCATAAGTAAGTACATAACCTTTATATGAGAACTTTATGACGCTCGTAAAGTATTGCGTGAGCATGTGAGCTTATGTGAGTTTGCTACAAATTGACGGAAATTGAGGCACTTGCATGTGATACGTGCACACATACAGACGAGTACATTTGCGAAGCTTCATAAAACTGTGTGCTTGTAAATGGTAAACTTCTCAACTTTATTGGTGTCAAGTCACAATATAAAGAAAACACAATTACTTCACTTACGTGTGCCATCGAAGCGGGTTGCGATCGTATCCAGAAAGGTATTTTGGGGCGCAAGCAGCCCCTTTCGGGCTGGCATTGGATTGTAGGGTCGTTTATATAATTTCTTTTCACGATGAAAATCTGTAATTGAAAGAGTGTGTGTGAAAAAGTTATAAATATGTATTTTCATTACAAATATGCATATATATAATAGATATATATACAAGGTGGCGTGATATTAATCAAGCAATCAATTTTGTTTTTGAATAACTTTTTTTACTAAATAAAATACAAAAGATTTCTGTTTGAATTCTTGATCGCAAGTGTGAAATATGACTGACGACAGGATGATTAATTTTGCGCCACCTTGTATATATTATATTACTTTCCTAAATATGTTTTCATTATCTATAAGAAATTCGTAGAAATGAATTTATTAATTTTTCATAATTAATATAAGATAAAAATGGCTAACAAATAGCAGACTAAAGTATTTGAGAAGCTGCACAAATTTGTGGTCAATAACTGGTTTTTATGAGCCTAAAACTCATTTTCCTGTTATTTTGATCCATCTTGTTATGGCCCCATTCAAATGGCAGGCAGAGTATTGCTTTTAAATATGTCCATTTTAAGTTCAAGTAGTAGTCAACAAACTGAAAATAGTTGTAATTTTCTTTATGAAATTGTTGGCGCTTAAGTTTTTCATAAAAATATAAAATAAATTTTAGCATAATGACAAGATGTTGTAATATCACACATTTTCGTTTGAAAGTTGCTTTTGTACGAGATAAAGCTATCTCTTTTGACACTCGCATACGGCGCATTCTTAGAGAAACTGAACCTTTGATTTGGCTGCAACTTGCCGTTCGAGTTCGGCATAAAAAAATCGACACATTAAGAACTTGGTGTGGGTATCTTCAGGAATTTTTTTTATACAAACAAGAGCATGGAAAACGATATTTCAATTTTTAGGCTTTTTATTTAACACTTTTATATACAAAAATAAAAAAAAAATAAAAAAATCTTTTTTTTTTTTATTTTAATAATGGCGCTGAACTTGACCCTCCCGAAAAATTCGACCTGAACGGTATTGTCCATTTTCACTTTTCTATTTATCTGAAACACAAAAACCAAAAACAATTATTAATCAGTATGACTGTAGTTATGTCCTGTACTAGAATAAAAACAAAAAATATGACGAAATGGCGCGGTTTGAATTTGACACTCTAAAAAGCGTTTTGTTTTTAGTTTTTTAATCACAAAAATACGAGATAATTGAAATAATAATATGATTCTAGTACGGGCGATAGCCATTGATGTTGTGAAGAATATATCAAAATTTCAGACGATTCGGTTGAATGGTATTTTTTTTTTACAACACCAGGCCGAAAGAATTAAAAATTTTGAGATAATTGAGTTAAAAGTTTTGAGAGCGGAATGCATCAACAAACAAGCACCAAAAAGTATGCAGTGTTATTTCTCACTAGAAATTAGCAACCACAAGGAAAAGATCAGAAAAAATAGCCTAAAGTGTAGGGATAGCTCTCTCTCATCTTTTCCTCCACGTTACATCTTTTTTCTCTCCCGCGGAATGAAAATGCCCTAAACGTTGTATGGGCTTGAAATTTTACTCTCTATTCTCGCTCGTCCGTCGACGCCTACGAAGTTTCACTTCAAAGAAAATAATCAAAACTGATCGAAATATTGATGTGGCTTACCGCCGACTGTTATGCATAAAAATATCCCGGCTAATTTTGATTTAACTGAAAAATTTCTTCGGGTGCTTTACTGAAAAAGAAGTGATACTTATAATATAGAGTACTGTTTTTTCACCCTTTTAGTCAGAATGGTGTAAATGTTCCGTTACTTATCATGGGTTAAGATGTTGTAAGTAAATTATTCAAAATATCAATATTTCTTCAAGTTCTATCACAGTTTCTTGAAAAACTCAATCTATATATGCTGTAATCTTTATTAGGCGAATCTTCTGCCTACTCCAGGAGCAACTGAACTGAAATGACGTCAATAACAGTATCTGCTAATCTAAATAAATTTATTATTGTATTATATTGCTAATCTGATTAGACAATTATACGCATATGTGTCTTTCGATTCCCATACACATACAAATATGTGTACCCTGCAGGGAAAAGCCAAACTAGTAATGAAACGTTCTAGTTCAGATTTTAGTTGTTAACAGAAAAATCATACTAGCTCGGCATTGTCTAGAATTATACCGAGAGCAAAGTGATTAATTTGTCTGCAAACTAGTATTTTTTTTTTGTAATGAGTAAGTTTCAATGCATCGCGGTGATTAGAAGATATTGGTTCGGCAAGATTCTCCGACAAGACCGAGCTATACCAAATTAAGACGAAAGAGACGGTGATGGCGGATGGTGTGTAATATTTTCGATCACAAAAAAATACAGTCTAATTTAAGAAATCATCCAATTTAAAAAATGTATTTCAGAATCTATAATAAACTTTGCCAGTGTCGATGGAAAATACTCATGAAAGGAAAATTGCCACACACCATTTTCTCGTTGACTTCAAAGCTGCAAGGAGTTACCTATATGCCGCGTCGTCTGAATTTGGTATCCCCGCAAAACGAATACGGATATGCAAGTTTACGTTGCAAAACCCATATTGACATAATCGGCCGTAACAAACCGCTGTTAAAAAGTATAAATAAATAATTGGCGCGTACACTACCAGGTGCTTGGCCGAGCTCCTCCTCCTATTTGTGGCGTACGTCTTGATGTTGTTCCACAAATGAATGCACCTGCAGTTTTAAGCTGACACCGAACGGCGAACGGCTTTTTATGAGAAGCTTTTTCATGGCAGAAATAAACTCGAAAGTTTGGCATCATTTCCTGCCGCGGAGTGACCGCTGTTAGAAAAAACGTTTCACATCATTTTGATTTAAGCCTACGCACTCCCGAACGGTAGTCAGCCAACCAACCTATTCAAAGAAGCAAAGCAAATGAGTCTGATGGTGAACGTGGCCAAAACTAAATAAAACTGTCGTCAAACCACCAGTCAACGCACTCGCATATCGGCACCCACGTCACTGTTATGATTTCGAAGTTGTAAAAGACTTCAATACAATGTCAGCCTTGAAATCCAATGGCGAAAATCTCTTGCCAACAACTGCTACTTTAGACTAAGTAGGCAACTGAGTAGTGAAATCCTTTCTCGACGCACAAATCTTATCCTCTATAAGGCTCTCATTATGCCCGTCCTAACGCGTGGCGCACAAGCTTAGACGATGAGAATATCCGGTGAGGCGTCTCTTAGAGAGCTTAAGAGAAAGATTCTATGGAAGATTTGTATACCTTTCTGCGTTCTTCACGACGAGTTTCGCACACGATAGAACAATGAGCTGTATGAGCTTTACGACGACATAGACATAGTGCAGCGAATAAAGATCCAGCGGCAACGTTGGCTGGGTCAAGCCATCCGGATGGATACAAACGTTCCGGCTCTGAAATTATTCGACGCGGTGGTAGTAAAGAAAGAGGAGTGCCTAATCTTACTGCTTCAGCAGCAAAGTGACTGTTATGATTCTAGTAGTATTTTTTTCCCTGCGGGGTAAGCAGTCATAAATACTCCACTATCAACTCCACGCTTAGTAACTTATTATGACCATTAACACCCAGAGCGCATAAATACAAGCATGCCTGTGCACATATTTAGATATTATATAAATAATTTAGTAAAAGCACTTTATTTGTTTTTGATGCATTAATTTGATTTTACTTATTGCTGCCGAATGCAAATATTTAGCACAGGAAATTGTAAAATGACAAAAATGCATTGCAATTGATAGCAGCTTATTTCATACAGATTTATTATAAATGTTTGCAAAGCTATTTTTGTGTGGTAAATAAATTTCAGTCTCATATATACGAGTATACAGTTGAGGGCACACAAATGAGGACGGGTCATAAGAATACATTTAGAAGGTATAGCAGAGGCTACTCTTTTAGAGTAAATAATAAAGACATTATTATTTAAGGTTAATTAAAAAACATTGTTCGAGGTCCGAATTTTGTTCTGTTTTTAGTTGAAGGATATATAAATATATATTTCCGCCCTTCCTTAGTAAATCATAGAACCGCACAATGTCAATGCACAATTTAAAATCATATTTATTTAAAGCTAGGACTTTCACTTGCCGCCAAGAGCGGCCTGCTTGTAGCGCTTCTACTTCGACTAGCTTTGACCTCCTTGTATTCAATGGTCTGCCACATCTGCGACTTGCTTGTGTGTTCCAGTCTTCATTGGGCTTCAGTAAAGTATATGCAATACATTTCAACTTCCGACGTCGAATTTCATGGTGTTAAGGTGTTTAGTTTGTTAAAGCCCAGAGATTGTTGTTGTAGACAGAGTTAGGCCAAAAAATGCATATACGAAAGCTGCGGTTGATAAAAACTTCTAGGTCATTTAGGTCGTGCACAGATGTGTTCCACGTCTCGCATCCGCGTAAAACAATTAATAAAATCATCAATAAAATTTGAACCCAGCTCTGACAGCTAAAAATGGCTGCTTGATAATGTTTTTCATTTTCAATTGTTTAAAAAGTTTTTCCAACTTTACATCATTAAAAAAAAGTCGTGTATGGAAACTATTCAGCAAATAACTTTTAAAAGATAGTAGGTCTTTTTAGAATCCCAAAATGAAGTACAAGTAAATCAACATTTTTTTTACCATAGTCGAAAATCTCTTAAAAATTGACCCTCCCGAAAAGTTCGACCTGGCGGTTTTGGCTCTTCTATTTATATGAAACACAAAAACCAAAAAAAATTATTAATTAGTACGACAGTAGTTATGTCCCGTACTAGAATAAAAGCAAAAAATTTTACGAAATGGCTTGATTTTGACACTCTAAAAATCGTTTTTTTGTTTAGTTTTTACTCAAAAAAATACGAAATAATTGAAATAGTAATTTATTCTACTACGGGCGATAGCCATTGGTGTTGTGAACAACATATTACAATTTCAGACGATTCGGTTGGATAGTTTTTTCTTTGTTTGACAACACCAGGCCGGGAAAAGTCGTTTCGAGATAAATGAGTTTAGAGTTAGAGGTACAGGAGTGCGCGGACCGCTCTCTACCTAATTAATGGGCTATAGAAGCTATAACATTGAGAGTTTCCCTATGAAAATTTCACAGTGTATTCTTAAGATACTATACTTTCGAAAAAACAAAAAAAAAAGATTTTGAAACTTTTAGACCACCGTATCTCCTTAAGTATTTACCGTGGCTGGTAGGTAGGTATAGTGGTAGTCGTTTGACACACCTAGGCCTGCTGTAGGCCCATTGTTATACCACCGGGGCTGCCCCCTCTCCTCACTCTAGTACATTGTCTTCATTGAACCAACCTGTCGCCTTGATATATCTAGCTTGTTATTTTTATATTGACTACTTCTGCCAAGTTATTCAGGGAGCTTTTTCCTAATATATTGAGCCTTCTTTTACCCAGAGCCATGCACCCGCATAGAAAGTGTTCTATAGTCTCTTCTTCTTCAATGTCGTTACAGCTTCTGCAATAGTCGTTGCCTGTCAATCAGGCAATGCCCTTTTTTTCCTTTTTTTTCCATAGTCGGTTGGCCCATGTTCCATTCCGGCCATGTCATTCTACTAGTTATGCAATTGTGAGTTCTTAGAGTGCATTGAGCTTTAAGAAAATAGGCAAATGTTGAGTCTTAAAAAGAAAAAGATATCAATCAGAAAGTCCTCCAGTCAAACATATAGCTCTAAAAATTACAAAGAAGCAGATGTATGAAGAGGAGCAACAGCTTAGTGTACATGAGAAAGTCTCGCTCAAAAAACGATCACTGGCTGGAAGTCTTCAGTTGGCAAACTAGATTCAAGTTGGATTATTATGCACAGTTCTATTGAAGATTTCGAAATTTTGTCAAGCTGAAATGCATATTAAGGTGCGCAGGAAGATCGACAAAGTTATTATTTGCCATTTTAAAAACAAAGGGGGCTGGATCAGTGAACCTTTAATCTTAAGGCCTTAAAACACGAGTTCATAGTTCATACAAACATAACATATTAAGAAAAGCTATCATACTATGCCTTTATAAAAAAGGACATGTACTTATGTATATTCCCAATCTTCTGTCAGTAACTGTATGTATGCATAACACATCAATTGCATTAGTATCGAATGCAAGTAATTAAGTGCTACTGCGGAAATTAATTTACCTGTGAGCATAATTTAAAGCAAAAGCAAAATTTAATACTTCCTCTTAATTTTAATGGCATAATTCTCAATGTATTAATTAAAACATTTAAAATGAATTTAATATTTGCAACGGAAGCAATAAATGCTTTGAAATTGAGCAACTCCAGATCTGGTACATGAAATGAACTGGAGGTAAGAGACAAGCAATAAGTATTTTTTACGAACTGTATTAAATGAAAAAGAATGAAAAAGAACTCCCTGTTATAAAAAAGCAGCATTTAAAAGTACTTGCCGTTTAAAATTGCGTTGCATTTTGTTGTGTTCAATGTTTAACTCTACAAATTACTGAAATATTATTATTCGTGTTGCATCAAAAGATATGAAAATGATATGACTGAAAGCCCACATATTAATAGTATCGTACTGAAATACTCTAGCGCTTAGTTTTTTTACTAAGAAATATTTTTATTTTAAACAAAAATGTATGTTCGGTAGCCCATGTCAGCTAAATTTTTTTTGCCACTTTTCTCTTGCTACTTTTTCTGTATGAAATTATTTATGCGAACTATGGGAAAATAATTGCGGAATGCCCTCTTAAATGCATGTAAGTTCTTCGAAAACGCGACCCAGTAACAATGCTCCCTAATTCAGACAAATGTCAAAAAATAGGCCCATCACAAGGGGTCCGTTCCTACGCTGCGGCAACGAATTCGATTGATAGCAAAATATGTATTTCAGTCGAAGGCACCTCATTCATGCCGTACGCCATGACGGAATGCACAAAACTTGGCAATTTTCTACTTTTGCGAAATTTTTATCGATTGTGTTTTTTATCATATCAAATTAAATGCAGAAACTAAATGGAATTTAAATTAATTGAGTCAATTGAAATGCACTCTATTCTTTGCGATAAAAGCTTGAAAGAGTAAAGAAAAGGCTAGAATTGACCAAGTTGAGCTGAAAAATTAATGTAAGTCCCGACCGAAGTTATGATCACACCCACCATCCACAACTACCATAAATTGTATTAAAACACCCTTTTGCTTCAATAAATATTAATTTTATAATATACTTCACGACCAACAAAAATCTGTTTATACACAATGAAATATGATATTTATTTTCTCGACAGGAACATCTGTTACTTTTTGGTTTTGGTTTTGGTCAGTTAGGGACGCAAAGGACCGATTGTGACAGCATTATTACTTACTTCACCTATTTACTAAATCTTATATTTGAGGTGATTATAAGTAAATGCGTTTGCATGAAATTAAAATTTAACATTTTTCAGCATCAGTCTCATTATTGAACAGCCACACTTTGTACTTAGTACACAATTTGTGTCCATTTATTTTACTCACTGCAACAAACATTGATAATTCTCTGCATTCCGTCCCATAATAATTTTCTCGCTACTCAATCTTAATTGATGTCTTTTGGAAAACTTGAAACGTTTATAATGTACAATAAGAAATGTTTACCCGCAAAAGCAATGTGAAACGCCAAATGCAATATAGCATAGTAGTTGCAGCAACAAAGAATGAAAATGCAAATTCTTTACGTATTTGCTTAAATTCTCTAGTGATGTCTTCGCATTGCTCCTTTTGCATATCTATTCAAGAAATATGCGCAAAAGAAATATTTTTAAGACAGGAATGTCTGAGATGAATAAATCATAACGCAGACAATAACTCCAAGGACAATGCAAAAATTATGAAGAAGGATGAGCTTAGAAAACCAAAGAGCAATGAAGAGCATCAACTTGTGAAAGTGGGCAGATGAAAGAGTTCGGGGCAAATAAGATAAGTTCGTACACCGCTGGTAGATGGCACAGAAAGGTAAGTGAGACAGCAGTTCAGAGCAGTCTCGTGTTGACTCAAGAGTCAACTAAGTGACTTGCATTGTTTCCCCAAACCTTAGCTTACCATATCTGCAGCGTCTGAGGTGCCGCTGTGGCTTTTCGGATGGCATCATTAATATTAACATTCTCAGCAAAACACTAGCATTACACGAAGGAGGAGAAGCTTAAAACATTTACTTGTTTAATAGATTTAAGCGTTGAGTTCACTACGTCACATTGGTATACCGAAAATTTCATAACTCTATTGACGGTGATGATAAAGCAAAAAAGCATTTGCTACTTTGGCAGCGAATTGTACACACGCACTATTTTTTTTTTTTCTTTTTAGATAACTCGAAGCGCGTAATATCCGAATTTCTCTCAAAATGAAATTGTGATTACAACTATTTAGCTTCTGTTGTCATCCACTAAAAAATTCACAAATTAATTTTTATTTGTTCGTTCAAATCCTTTGGCAGCATGAAAAGCCCAACCACAGCCCCTTGCTAAGACTTTTACGTCAATTATGGGTGGTCGCAGTTTTTAAATGTGAAAGTTAAATTTATTTTATTCACCCCTAAACTAAATCAGATAACCGCAAAGGAATATGCAACGCGATTTAGTCGCAGTCAGGCAAGAACTGCCGTTGAGCATGGCATTCAATATGAATTGTGGCATCGCGAAAACGCGATATGCACAACAACTTCCAGCAACTGCCGACACCAGCGGCAGTATGAAGCGAAAATAAACAGGAAAGCGGACGTATGCGCTCACTCACCCACAAATATTTTAGCTAAACACATGTATGCACACATTTCCACATGCCATACTCGTATTAAAAATATATGTTAGTGTATTGGATTGCCCCTCCAAGATCGGATACGCACACTCATCTCAGCGAAGGTGTAGTTATCAAATATCAACAAGTATGGTATACATATACGAGTAAATTAACACGCAATATATTATATTTGGACGCATTGAACACCTGCTTATGCCCACTAGAAACAAATGGCCGCTGGCTTTGTGAATAGTAGTATAGTAGTCTTTACATATCGCGGCTGCCGCTTAACTAGTGCTAGATGGATGCAAAAGGGACCAGTTGGTGCTCAGGGGTCGAATCATCACATACATCCAACAACTAACCACCATATAAATAGCTTTAAAATATTTTCTAGGTGAAATGGAAAGCCTTTGTACCATACATAAGGTGAAATAAAAATGTGAATATGCCAATTATTGCTGTTTTTTTTTTATTCTACCACATATACAAATACTTCATTAATGACCACTTGTTTCATTTATCACATAAAAATGTTTCAAGTCAGTCATAAATACTTAAATACATAAGAAAATAAAAGTAAATATAATCCAAAACAACTTATAAAATCAAAAATTCTCCACTGAATACTCCATAAAACTCAATATTCAAAATTGCAGGTACTTATTTCCCTAAGTTTTCGCGTAGGGCTTCTAATCGTAGTCTTTGTTGGCCATTTACATCTTTGGGTGGGTTTGAGTTTATTAAAATTCTTCATATGTAATTATATATTTTTACAATTTACTTACATCTTTGATTAAATTCGATTGATTACGGGCGGCTGTTGGAGTTCGAATGACAGTTCGATCAATCGAATACGTTTAGGGCTCGTTCACACATGTGATAGTGCGAAATATGCACTTTTCAGTGACAAATGGTGCGTTCGCTGACGTGATGATTCGACCCCAGTTTAACGCTAATAGCGCTGGCCTTCACACAAAAGCATGAAATAGCCACTCTCGCCAATAGCACAGAAGCTAACAGAAGTTAATTGCGACTACTAATGCAAAAGATCGCAATGTCAAGTCGTAATGAAGCCATGATGATACTTCTTGAGTGAAATAAATGTTTTTTTCTTAAACGAGTACTAATAAACTATAAAATAACATAATGGCTATGGAAACGTCGCCACCACACCATAACATTTGAGGAAGCAGTAGATGAATTACTTCGTGGACTTCATTATTGATAATATGCTTGTTACCAAGATAGCCTTTTATATTATATATTGCGTCCAATGATGAAAATACAGTAGTATAATCATGAATGTGGTTTTGTTGTTTTTCAAAATCTACACCTTGGAAATCAATACACTTCTGCATTAAACTTTGCTTGCTTCAATTTTCAAAGCAATTTGCCATTCAGAAGTGGATACTTCCAAAACGAGGCATTAAAAGGCTTCAACAGCTTCTGCAGAAGTTAAAAAACATTGACCTCAGATTTTGTTTTTGATGTTCGGGAACAAAAATCATTAGGGGTCAAATCCACGCTAACTCACTAATTCGATATTTTTAACGCTCAAAAACTTTCTTGTCTGAGCTGACACGTGAGATCTCAGATTGGTTTGGTAAATGATGATTCGTTTTCAGCGGTTGGCTTTCTCTAATTCTCTGCCAAACAAATGATTGTGTATCACTCAGAATTGACTGTTTGAAGTTTTTCCGGTCGTGCAGTTGGGACATACTCAGATTTTCCGAAACAACAGAAACCATTTGCTTTGAGATGCTTCTTCCGCGAACAACTTTTGTTGCATTAAGGCCAGGTTACCCTTGATTTGTGTGCTTTTTTAAATAAACTTTATTCGTAGTACAAAATATATTTATTAATCAATTTTTTTACATGTGAAAAAACAAATATTAAATTGCTTAAAAAAAATTTTTTTTTTTTTTCAAATGGTGGCTTTCAAAATGGCTGCTAAATTTTAGCTGATTCGTAGTTGGATGCCATCATATCTCGAAAACGAATTATCTGAAAGTAAAAAATCAAACGGTTTCATCTTCTGTATTGAATTGGTTATAGCCGCAAGCAGAATCACAAACATTTATTGTTATTTAAAAAAGTTATAAACAATTAAAAGTGAAAAAATAGTGGCAAAAAATTCAAAAGTCCGCCATTTTGTTTTTTTTTATTAAAAATATTTGATTCTGCTTGCGGTCATAACCAATTCAATACAGAAGATGAAACCGTTTGATTTTTTACTTTCAGATAATTCATTTTCGAGATATGATGGCATCCAACTACGAATCAGCTAAAATTTAGCAGCCATTTTGAAAGCCACCATTTGAAAAAAAAAAAATTTTTTTTAAGCAATTTAATATTTGTTTTTTCACATGTAAAAAAATTGATTAATAAATATATTTTGTACTATGAATAAAGTTTATTTAAAAAAGCACACAAATCAAGGGTAACCTGGCCTTAAGCTCGTCTTGTAATACCCATATTGTCGATTGTTCACATGCATAGATCTAAGACTCGTCACTTGTTATGATATCATAGGCGTGCTACATTTCTTGAACATTTCTTTACACCAATTGAAACGTGCAAAAATTTTTTTTTTATTCTACAGTTATATAATTTGCAAACAAGTACACTTAAAATATTATTAAAAAATTAATTGAATTCAGTCTGATTAAAAATATCTTTTACGCGTGAAAATGACGGAAGAAAGAGTCATTGATTATGTTGTAAGCAGGAATTTTTTTTTTTTTTTTCATAACAAGGTGGAATACAAATGAGGTGCGCAAATGTTATTCACAACTTTTCTGTAAAAATGTTCCCACATTTCTTCAACTTTGTCTAACATAAAATTTTAGCAGAGAATGTCAAATGAGTGCTAGCAACGTATAGTAAGTCTATGTTCAGCATTCACCTTCTTCCACGACTAAACCACTATTGAAATGTTAACTTATAGCAGCAAAATGTATAGCTGAAAGATTGCAGATTTACCTTTTTTTGCACCTTCAGTATTCTATGTTCTTTAGCATCAATACCGTACCATAATGAACTGGTTCTGTGTTAGTTCGAAACTATTATTTGTACTGCATGGTACATATAAATATATATGTATATACATATACAAATATATAGTGGCATAGTCGCTTGAATATGTGCAAGTTCGTAAACAGAGTTCTAAAGGAAGTGAGTACTTTCGCCCGCTGACGTAAATTAATAGGGCATAAATACTATTTTTAATAAGCAGAAAGTAAATTAGTTATACCCAATGCAAATTTTTTCTACCTATTTGTAAAAACATTTCAATACTACTGTATCAATTTATTACTAATTTGAAAGGATGTCTGCTTGAAAAGAGAAATAAAATCTGGGATTAAACCTTGCACAATGGTAGCAGGAACATGGCATTGGATAGCATATCTAGCGCCAGGAATTATCGTTACTTCATATTAACATTGCTCAGCTGGTTGGTATTCTCAGTAGTCAGAATCCAATTCCATCTGTTGCTCACAAGTCTCACAAAAACTTTCAATAAAACATAATTCTTCAACATGTGGATTTGCATTATCTTGTATATTGAGATAAAAACTGCTGGTAGTGCTTGTATAGGGATCATGGTTTCATATATAGAAGTCCACGCAAATGGGAAAAGTTACTGATCACCTTTCACTTGGAAGTGACCAGGACAATTCAAGCGGCTCACAACTTTCGCGATTAGCCCAAGTATCCTCTGGATAGCTTCCGAATACCCGTTCGAGAGCGAGCTAACGTGAGAAGCCGAAGCATCCTTGGATATATGGTTGTGCGTTGGGAACTGTCATTCCGCTACACTGATAAGGTCCAATCAGTTGGTTGATGGTGGGTTTCAGCCTTTCACATAATACGCTCGCCTTATAAGCGATATGTAGAAGACTAATCCCGCGGTAATTTACACAGATTGCAGGATCGCCCTTCTTATGAATTGGGCAGAGCACATTTAAATTCCAATAGGCAGGCATACTTTCATCCGACCATATTTTGCATAGAAGCTGATGCATGCACTTTACCAGCTCCTCGCCGCCATGTTTGAATAGCTCAGCCAGCAGTCCGTCGGCTCCCGCGGCTTTGTTGTTCTTTAGGCGCGTTATCTCTTTTCTCACCTCATCATGGTCGGGTAGCGGAACGACAATTCCGTCGTCAACGATGGGGGATCGGGATCTTCACATTCTCTATGACATGCCCAACTGTCATTATTTAATAGGTTTCGTGAAGTGTTCACTCCATAATCTAAGTATGCTCTGGATGTACGACACCAGATCGCCATCTTTGTTCTTACAGGAAAACGCCCCGGTTTTTATAGCTTCTGTAAGCCGCCGAACTTTCTGGTAGAATTTTCGGGCGTTGTTCCGCTTGGCAGCTTCTCAAGTTCCTCGCACTCACGTATTTCGGCCTCTCGTTTCTTCTGCCGGATGATACGTCTCTCTTCGTTTCTTAGCTCTCTGTAGCGATCTCACATGACTCGCTTTGCACCCGATCGCAGTGTGGCTCTATAGGCAGCATATTTCCCTTCTGCGGTAGCATGACATTCCTCGTCGTACCAACTGTTTTTTCAGGCTCGCCGGAATCCGATTTCTTCTTCGGCGGCGGTACGTAGAGAACGAGGAATGTTGCTCCATTGCTCGTGCATGCCGGTTTTTTGGGCAGTACTCTATGAGAGCAGGAGTGAGAGTCGAGTAGCGAGTAGTCTTCTGGCTGTCTTTTGTAATAACCGCGGGATTAGTCTTCTAAATATCGTCTATAAGGTTCTGGCGAGCGTATTGTGTGAAAGGCTAAAACCCACCATCCACCAACTGATTGGACCTTATCAGTGTGGTTTTAGATCTGGAAAGTCTACCATCGACCAAATATTCACAATGTGGAAAAGACTCATGAAAGAAGAATCTTCACACACCATCTTTTCGTCGATTTTAAAGCTGCATTCGACAGTTCGAAAAGGAGTTACCTATATGCTGCGATGTCTGAATTTAGTATCCGCCCAAAACTAATACGGCTAGGCGAGCTGACATCGCTCAATACCAGCTACGAGCCGTTTGACACCAAACGAGGTTTCAGACAGGTTGACTTGCTCTCGTGTGACTTCTTTAACCTGATGTGGGAAAGAAATGTATGGGCCGGAGATCTTAATCTCTCAGGCACAATTTCTTATGGTATAAGGGCGTACAATTGTTGACGAGAAAGAAACGACTGGCGCGCTTTGTTAAACTCGGCCAAAATCGCGTAAGCGGCTATCAGGCGAATTAAGAAGAAGTAGTTGAGTGGAGCAATAAAATATGTGTGTTTGTGTATGTACATGATCACAATTTTCTTAATTAGCTGGGTGAATACATCGAGGTTATGTTAATTACAGCGAATAGGCAGACCAGGAACCAGCTTTACATAGGCCGACAAATATATTAATAGTTCAGCAGAAGTTTTATAAACTAGGCAATACATTGCTCGCATTTTAGTAAACTAGAGTAATTTTTTTGTTATTTGGCGTTGACTAACTATAAACTTTGTCTTTTACCAAACAGCCTAAGACGCATTGGGATCACTCCCACGTATCGGACTTAGGAGATCGCTAGAATCTGGAGCGTACACATCTTCACTAACAGATAGGGCTTCTATCGGGCATCTATGCATCTAGAAGTAAACCGCTCATTGCATAAACATGCCTATTCATCATGCGAAAAAAATTCCGTCGAAAGGAAAACGAGTTCTAGTGTGTCACTCTCGATTAAATGACAACAACGGCAAACGTTTTGACCCTGATTTGAGTACATAAATCTGGATATCCAACTCTTCAGTAGCAGTAGTAGTAGTAGTATTTATTGCAAATAAAAGTAAAATATACAAAATTTGATAATTACTTATACTAGTATTAAGAAGAAAAATATTTACAATAATTTAACGATAATGGCATGTGTCGTCTATCGAGGTATTTTCCGTGCAAACCATTAACTGGTTTTCGGATTAAATCTTTTCCAATCAAACTCTTTTATTCAGTAATCTCTGTATCTAAATGCATATTTAATAGAACGCAAAAGTGTGTCCCAATGATTATTCAATCAGTTGGGAATCATTTAAGGTAAATTTTCCGAAAAAGACGTTTCTATATTCTCTTAACATGGGCAGTGCGCCAGGAAAAATACACATTGAGCAAGTTTTATTTTCAGAGTCGAATCTGTTAGCCTTTAAAATTACCATGTCACCTTTAGCCCTCATAATCCAGATGCTTGATTCTAAGACATGGTTTTTTTAAATAAACCAGACCTTTTGACCAATCTAATTCCTTATACATACATACATATACCCTACTAGTACTTAAAACTTTTTGTATGTAAATATTCATCCGAACCTGGTTGTGCTTTGTGAAATCAATTTCGCATATTCTATCCAGCTTTCTGATTGTATGTTATCTATTCGCCAGATGACATCGTTTTTACTAAATGAGTTCTTTAAATCTCTAATCCAAAATACTTATTTCCTTATACATTTTTGGACGGATAATGTGGCAGCCGATTTTCTGAGTACTCAAAAAAATCTGTGTATATAATTAATTAACAGTTCTAAAGTAAACAAATGACCACCTTCAGAAAAATGCCTCAGGCTGGTTGGTTGCTGTTCTAAAAAAGTCAATGGGTCTTGTGATGTCTGCAGTCATGTACAGGAGTTTAAATTTGGTGTCTGTCATGAAAACACATATTTAAATTAAGCCCTTCAAAAATTAATTTCTCGTTTACATTTGTGCTTTTTGGTTGACAATGATGAACGAGAAAAAAAATGCGTCTTTTTGAAAAAAATTTTAGAAAAAATGTAAACTTATTTCTCGATGGAGTTTAAAAGTAAACGAGGACAAATCTGTACAAGTAATATTTACGACAAGAACAGAGATTGCTGCTAGCCCGATTAAGCTCAACAATAAAAATATACAAATTGAAACATCTGCAAAATATCTTGGAATCCATCTGGACTCAAAATTAACTTGGTAATATCATATCAAAAAGAAAATAAAACAAATAAAGGAAAAATGTCGACAATTGCATTGGCTAATAGGCAGAAATTCTAAGCTCAATATTTTCAACAAACTTTTAGTATACAAGGCGGTCATTCAACCAATCTGGACCTACGGACTTCAAGTGTGGGGAACTGCAAAAAGAACTCACATAAACAAAGTACAGCGACAGCAATCAAAAATCTTACGTATAATAACAAAGTCCGACAGGTACACAAAATATGATGACATCCATACTACGTTCAATATACCGTTAATCGACGAAGAAATAAAAGCGATTACAACAAGGTATTTTAACGAAATAAACCAGCACAAAAACAGAGAAGTCAAAACACTCTCACAACTTGAAAGAAGAACTTTACGACGTCTGAAGAGAAACCGACCAATTGACCTATTAAATTAAATATTAATTCTCGTATGCTAAAATAACTGTTCTATATAAAATGTAATTGTTTTCCTAAAATGTAATCGCTCTGTATATATTTAATAATTTTCCTAACTAATTGCTAAAAAATGTACTAAATGTCAGTATGACAGATGTATGGTTAATGTAGGAATAACAAAATAAAAGAAATAAAAAAAAAATGCTCGATGTCTACGTAGCTTAACACACACTTTCCCCAAATCTAGCTTCTTTTTGGCTATTCCACCGCATAAGAAAAAAATCCCAAGCACTGATAGAAATCCAGTTTAACTACACCACAAAACCTTGCAGTTTTTGCGCAGTGTAAAAATTTTTATATCTAACGGACCCCATTGAGATGCACACCCCATATACACACCTCACACCACACATCACTTTATGACTATTTACAACTACATTTTTACACATACAACTATTTAGCAGCCACTATCTCCACTTTATCTGAGCTCTTCAACCCTTATCCTACTTATGCACTTATCAACCGCAGTCAACTGACTCACAACTTGAAGCCAACAAGTGCCAGGCAGCTGTCATCGTAATCATACATATTTAATTTTAGATGAGTTTATAATAAATTGGCGTTGCTTGCAATATAGTGCACGTTCGCCGATTTAACAATAAATGCAACAGGTCAAGTGGGCAACTAGCGCACTGGCAGTTGTGTGTGTTATTGGCTTGTTTATTTATATGTGCACTATAAAGGCAGCTGCATAAGCTAGTTCGGTGTTGGCTCCATTCAAGTGGGTGTAAGAGTCGCTGGTGGTGCTCCATTTAATTTCGCTGTCAGCACTATTCTATATTTGGCAGCCCATTCAAAGCGTCAACTGCATTCCAACTAAATTCTATTATCAGCATCGCAAAATATTAACTTGAATTAACTACGCTATTAACTTGAATGTAATTGCAATGGTCCTGTCTTTTAATATTCCCTGCGCTAAGTTTAGCTCTTCACTCATTCATATTTCCCTTCACACAATTTCAATTCATTGCATTTGCTATGCTTATCTATTACAGTGCCCAACAACTACAATTATTTTTTATTACTGATATTTATTTTATTTTTTACAGCTTTAGCAAACCACTAGATTGCATTTCTCTCTCTATGCCCGCATTGCGCTCACAATCACTTCTCTGCTTCTTCATTTCTTTTATATTTGTTGACTCACTGGCATTTTTAATAAAGCTAACATTCGCTAAAACTTTTGTGCCAGCTATTTTTGTGGTGTATTTGCTACTCGCATATTTTTTGCTTTTATTTTTTGTTTTGATAAATGTGCAACCGCCGTGAAAGGCTTTCAATTGTTCTGCTGAAAGAGGAATGGGAATAATTAGAAGGTACGAAATTTGAAGCTACATTAAATAGTAAATCAAATACGGTATAAATGTGCAGGAAAAAAGTTTAAAATCTTTGAAAAAAATCTGTTTTGTAAATCTTGTTTTTTTATTTCTACATATGTTTTTATATTTCCGCGTTTTTTAAATTGATGAAAAAATGTATTGTAGATACAACAAATTTGAACATGATTCAATGATGCAATGAAAGGTTTGCTCGTTAAGCAGCTTTCTCGTTCTCTCTTGACAAATCGGCTCCCTTAGCAAGAAACTGGGTTGCTAACTCTAGAAATTTTGAGTAAAAGTGGATGAAAAGTAGATTTTGTAGAAAAAACATTTCATTTTCAATATGGTCTGCTTACGAGCAACAACTCGCTAAAGAGTTTTCATTGGTATGTTCAGGACTATGGTAATATGACATGAAATACACCCCGCTTAAGTCAGGACATGATAGAGTAATTGAGGCAATCCGAGATAGATGAGTGGAGGATATACAAAGCTTTATTTCTTATGATGGGGTGATTTAGACGGAATCCATGTTTTGCAAAGAGCTAGCATTTCCCAAAGAGTTACGACAGGAAGAATAATTGGATAGTCCCGACGCGATCGACAACATTTCATACCTCATTATAAAAAAGTTGGGATTGACGGAACTTGTTTCCAATGAGCCCACCTTTCCATGGATGGATGAAGAGTCCAGAGGAGGCTTAGCTAGGCAGAGTAACAGCATAAAAAAGCTCCAGATAAAACTAGAAGTCCTTCCATTTATGGAATAACATCAAGACTACAAATAGGAGGAGGATCCCGGCCAAACACCTAACAGAATTGTACGTGCCAATTATTTATTTATTGGGAACAAAATAATTTCATATTGACGAAGCTTTGCAACTTCGCAATCGGATTTAAATTTAATAATTAAATCACAAAATAAAACCTTGGATTAAGTGAAACAATTTCTTTGTTTTAATATTAGACTAGGAAATTTCCGCTAATAACTTCTATTTGTGCCATTCTTTACTTTCAAATATTAATTAAAATTTATTTTTTGAACCGTTCGCAGTTTGTTTCCATTTCTGTAAGAAAATACTTTTTTGCTACCATTTTTACCAAAAAGGATTTAATTTGTGCCACTTTATTCACCTTCTTAAATACAACCTTTTGTAAGGGAGTGTCAAAAATCGAATGTCACTAGTGAGCAAACCTTTAATAATTGAATCATGAAATTTGAAGATACATACATATATTTTTTTCAGGGTATCTATAATTTTTTTTTTAATTTGATATATCAAGCATAGTCTACTACTTTTTGGAAACTTATAATGGGAAATTAAAAAGGTTATTAAATAAATGTAAGCTATTTACACCAATCTTACAGAAAAGTGTATGTGTCCGATGGGACAGGTAATTCGTGAAACTTTGGTGGCACAGTAAATAGTAAATAAACAAAAAAACAAAAATAAGTTTTTTTTGGCCACAAATTTGAAGAAACCACTATGTTTTTTACCATCCTAATCTTTACAAATAAACTTCAGTCAGTTTTGGCGTCCTCTATAAACTCAAAAACAATTTAATCCATTGAACTCAAATTCGTATGGTGAATTGGTCGTGCAGTCTATTAAGCATTTAGAAAACACAAGATGACGATGTGAACAAAATATTTCGAAAAAAAATGTTTGGGGTCCAATTCGGTCATATGAAAAGTCTATACATATTTATAAGCGCTTTCTTATTCCATTATCTTTTTTAAATTCACACTAAGTACAGATTTTTTATTAGAAAATAATTACACGATGCTACAAAATAAAAAAAATCGAAAGAACTCTTTAAGTGAACTCTTAAGCACATTTTAGGTCAAGACCAGTACACCCTCAAATTTTTTATTTATTGTTAAAATCCCGATTTATGGTGTTTTTGATGAAGTAAAAATACATAACTAACCCATTTTTCAACTGATTTTTTATGTCAATATGGTCTTGGGAAGGGGAGTGTATGTGCGTTATGAATGTATATAAATCTAAGATTGAACGATTCACGTTCAAAAGAAATTTTCAATAACAGGCTCTGACTTGTGCAATTTTTCCACGTTTTTTTCAATGTGATGCAATTTTTTGGCCACTATTCTTCAACGGGCACTTCAAATATATACATACATATTTTTGAACTCCAATAAAATGTGCTCGAAATAAGCTATTTTTCATCTTCATACATTGAAAACTGTAAAAGCTACGATTTTTTTTCCACACTTTTTAAAATCTAGCTAAGCTGAGACTACGATGAGTGCGCATGACCCATAGTGCTTTACTGTTCATTGTGACTAATTTTGAAAGGCAGCAATATGTTTACATAACTATAAATACATCTAACATATCAAAACTCATTAAAACCCAAGCTTACCTAACCCAAACTGACCAACCGAAGCTTGCATTACACAGCAGAACCGTTTACAATTTGCTGGCATGTACAATTTAATGAGTGTGAAAAATCATCACTCTTGAATGATCAAGACCTATTAAAACTTAGCATTCTAACCTAACCTTACCTAACCTTATTTAAATTAAGCTAATGTACACACAAAAGTAAGAAATTAAATTAAGTGTTTTTCTGTGCCGAGCGAAAATATGTAAATAAATTCACGGAACTTGTAAATCCAGTCTATACAAACCAAACAAAAGGTTAGATAATCCTAACCTAATAGAGCCTTACCTTGGCAACGGCTTCGCGAAGGCTATGCTGGTCACTTGTACGTGAAACAAATGATACGTCTTACAAACGTAGAAGATCAAGTAAACATTTTTGAGATTATAATTTTAGTTTTTGAATTGAAAAAGTAACTTTTAATAAAAACATTTAATTCAAAAATGTTTCATTTTCTAACAGAATTTTATGTTCAAATTAGCCACTCTTGTATTACATGGAAAAAACTCAGCTCAGATTCCGTTAGATTCATTCAGGTTAATGAAGTTTGGTTAGGTTGATTTTAGTTACGAATTTCCTGTAAGGTTATGTTATTTTCTGTTATGCTACGTAAAGTTACGTTACGTTTATTTGTAGATGTTTGAATAGAGTACACATAGAAGTACAATGCAATCGGTCCAATTGTGTTACGAAGTGTTCTATTTAGTGAAGTGAGATTAGGATAGGTTATTTAAGGTTACGACGGGTTTGGATAGGCTGGCATTGCAAACTAATCAAAATGATTTGTTTTTGCAGAAAAGCAGCACAATGGGTTCGATTGTCTCACATTGTGTGCACCTGGATTGATTTCTATGACGTTAGGTTAGGTGAGGTTTAGTTAGGTAATACTATGTCCGGGTAAGTCAGAAAATTGCAGAAGTAAGTCAGCAATTTGGGTTACTTTTTGCATTATTATTATTATTTTTTTTTTTTGACGTTATAATATTCTTCTACGGTATCAGTTCAACTCGAGAATGTTCTGTTTTTATTTTATTTCGACAAAAACGTTCTTCACTTGGAAAATTTCTTACCAATTTTCATGAAATAATGCTTGCTAGATTCAGAATGGACACAGGTATGAGTAGATATACTTAATTATACACGTATTTTGCGAACAATAACGGAGAATCACATTAAATTTGCAAATATGAAAGTAGTGAACAAAACTTACAGTTTACTTATTGTTTTACAAAAAAATCCGTTACTTCGACACGTTTTGATCGATTTTTGAAATTAAATGCTTTTTATATTCGAAATAGACACAGCTATAAGACTTTCTACTAAAATTGACTACAATTTAAGGTTGTGTTGAAAAATTCTTCAACAAAACTCGTTTAACTCAAAGGCCCCACTCGAAGAGAGTACTTTAATGAAATAATTAAATTGAGTTTTGCTCTTCCGACTTCATGGTATGTTGTGTCCTCTACCCATCAGTATAAAATACCAACAATTATTCCTCTATGACGGAACCTGCATTTTTCGATACAATGAGTATCGATGGACCCGTTTACTAGGCTCCTGAAAGTGAAATTATTAGTCAAGAATTAGGGAAAAGGTAGAAGAAAGGAGGCTTGCACTTCGGCTTGTAGATATTTTGTGCTCGGTTAATGTTCCTTATTATTCCGCATGGGAATGGTCAACCAGTGCTAGACCATTCTCCTAAAATCAGTATTAAAAGAAGCTTTTTGGTGTGATAAAAACGTGGCACGCGTCCTGAAGAGGCTGACAGAAGAAAACTTTCAGCGCTGCTTTGAATAATCGCAGATGCATATGATTCATTGTAGAGGTTATAAGTAAATTTTTGTTTACAAAGCCATAAAAAGAAAGATCTTTTAGAGCATAAGTCTCGTTACTTGATAGCCAGCAAAATATGTTAACAGGCAGTTCGTATATCGTTTAATTTTTATAATATTTTTGAAACTAAGGCGCTTGAATAAAATTTTGCATTACTTAAACAGTTTTTAGTATTTTTTTTTTTTTTTTAAGACTGAAATTACAGCCCGGCTATCTTAGGGCATGGAAATACCCTCATTTTAAAGGTGTTGAGACTTACTATGCTCCAAAAGGTCTCCAGTCTTGGGAAATATGTTAGAAAGTACATTCCCTAAAAACATTCACGTAAGTGGGTATATGGTAAGATCTGCGTACTTACTCAGGGATTCAGTGAAAACCCGAAAACCCGAACCGCAGTCCATGCTTCCTTTTGGAGTCGTTGGTGTATAAGTGGTGATAGATGCATAAAACTCCTTGTTCCAATCATAAAATTTGTCTTCATTTCTTCATTTCACTATGGAATCCTATTTCAGGCCCTATATAATTAGATAGTTATTTGATAAGGCCGAAATTTTAAAAATTTTTAGGGAGAATCATGAAGAAGAAGGCAGTTGCCTACACTGCCTTATCCATCGTCCCAGTGTACGTCGCCCTCTGCACTCTTCCTAGTTTGTTATAAGAGTGTTTATGTTGAAAATTTATAATTTTCATTTCTTTTCTACATTTCGCCCTTTATGAAGCCCACCACCGTTTTAATCCACATGAAACACTTTCTGGGTCGGCGCGACGTGTTTTTAATAATAATACAATTATTTTTTTTTTTCTTTTTAATTTTGATCAACCATAATTTATTCAGTAATCTGTGTAATTTTCATAATTTCAGCTAATTTGTTTTAGACCCATCGGCCTCATTAAATGTAAGCCCATTTGCAAGCGATGAACAAATGTTCGTTTAGCACCAACGCAAACCAAGTGGAAATGCCCGTGAAGCAGACAACTGCAAACCGAGTGAGACACAAACAAAAAACAAAATTATTGTACAACACACAAGTATTGTACTCGCATACATACATAAAGCTTATTGAATGAGGCTCTACAAATATTGTATCTACTACTAATAACTGTAATATTTTATGTACAGCACTAATTTCTGCCCTTTTCTGTAGACAACCAGCTATGCCCACGAGCCGTATTACTATTGTTTGATAGAATCTACGCAATCAACTGCGCCGTATACATTTAATGTGGAACTAAATAGTATATAGCCATGTATATATGTACGCATCTATAATATGCATTATATTATTTAAAAGTTCTAGGATTTTTCCTGCAATAGGCTGTGGATATTCATTAATTTTGTATATTTAGGCTGAGAAAACAAGGCCATACTCCGTTACATGATGGCCAATGACTGTCTGGCTGGTGAAATTCCAATATTTGCTTACTGTCATCGATATACGAAAAATGTGCATTTAAAGGGCTAAAGACTAAGCAAGTGGCCTGCTATGATTGGCATCACTAAAACAAACTCTTGGGCAAAAGTGAGAATCCAAGGTAATGTCACCGACCGTTTTGAAGTGATCTCAGGCATAAAACAGGGAGATGCGCTTTCATCTCTGCTTTTCAACCTGGTACTACACGCTGTTATTAAGGCTTTTCCAATAAGAGGTGTTATTTTGATAAAAGATCAATGGTTTCGTTGCTTGTGTGGCACGTAGCGCCGTCTTGTTGAAGTTGAAAATAAACGTTGCCCAGATCAAAACCATCCAATTCCGGCCATAAAAAATCGTTAATCATCTCTCGATAGCGCAATCCATTCACCGTAACTGTTGCTCCAGCTTCATTTTCGAAAAAGTATGGTCCAATGGTGGACCATAAACCGCACCAAACAGTTATACGTTGAGGATAGAGAGGCTTTTCAACAATAACTCTTGGATTTTATGAGTCCCAGATCTGACAATTTTGCTTGTTGACGAAGTAACCGAGGAGGAAATTGGCCTCATCACTCAAGATAATTTTTCGATGGAATTCCAGATCATTTTCATGCATTTCAACGACCCAATCAGAAAAGACACGACATTTTTCAACTTGAGTTCTTATGTTAACTGGACTTTATAAATATGCAGGAAAAGTTTTTTTTTATTAGCGGGCGCCCCTCGGCAGGCAATGATAAACCTCCGAGTGTTTTTCTGCCATGAAAAAGCTCCTCCGATTAATTACACTGTGCGACAGTGAAAATATACTTTTATGGAGACCTATCACAACTTGTAGGTGTAGTAAAACTAAGAAAAATGGTATAGGAGAAATTTCCAATACACCCCCAAAATCTCATTTTATGGCCATAAAACCGTTTTTCAGTAGGTTGATGTGAAGAATAACTCCTAACTTCGCCAATTTTCATACGATTTCGAATTTGCTTTTTTAGTTCGAAAGAACAAAAACAAGCCTTTTTGACAGTGTGTTGACATTTTTTCTGAAATGACAACTGACGAGACTGTAGACGGAAGTATTTGGAATTTTTATATTTTTTCTCTATTTTTTCAACTTTGACATAATTTTTACGATATTATCGGATATTGAGGATTTTTTTCAGTACCCTATTGTTATAGTAAATTTAATTTTGCGTCAAATGAACTATATTTGACTGTAATTGAATTAAAATTAATAGAGTTGTGTGAGTTTTAAGATTTTAGTTTTTTTTTACTAATTTGGTATGTAGGTATAGCTTACGCTAAATGGGAATGAGGACGTGTTTTGATGCGTTATTATAGATACGTAATATTTATTGGAGTGTATATGTATACATAAGAGTACACTGTACTGCATATAACAGAACTGGTTAGAACTTACGAAAATATCTGACATATTATAGCACATTTTTTTTTCAATGGAAATATGAAGAAGCTCCCAAGTGTACCTAAGTTCACACTGCACATTGATTAACAAAAGAAGTTTGTTAGTATAATTTAACCTTATTAAAACGTTAAAGTTTTATTGTTTGTTTCATTGATTTTCAAGAGATATAAATCAAAACGTTGCCAGAAAAGTCGAATTTCTCAATATTCTCCGATGATGTGGCATCATCAGCCTTATCATAAACCAGATGATTATTATTTTTGTAAAACGGACGTAAACGGTCATCATTACAAAACTCGAAATCACATAAAGTATGCTGATGTTGCAACTGTTAAGAACCCCGTAGTCTTGGATGATATGATTGACTCAACTGCAGGTCATGAACTAAAGGAAGTTCAACTCATTGCTGATGATGATCAAACTGATAACAATAAACCTGATAATGAAGAGTACTTTCCGCCTGGGTCTAAGTCTTCAGACCGACACATTGTATCAAATTCAGATTTTCAGGATCTTTCTCGTGATTTACTTCTATCGGGAAGACAATCTGAAACGCTCGCTTCTCGATTTAAACAATGGAATTTAGTTGATGACGACTTAAGATGAATGATGATGATCAAATTTCTTACAGAGAAGTATTCAAAACTGATGAAGAGAATGACAAATGTACCGTACCATACTAAACTCCAAAGGGCCGTTTCCAATGCATTTTTAAGTTTGGAACCAGTTCCGTTGTGTACTGCACCGTACCGCACCGTACCATACCGTACAGTGCTGCACTGCACAATACTGCAATAAATATTATGTGTTTACAATGACACTTCTTATCATTTTCATGCTTCGAAACGCATACCAAATCTCATAGTAAAAAAAAAGAAAAAATCTTAAAACCCACACAACTCTATTAATTTTAATTCAATTACAGTCAAATATAGCTCATTCGACGCAAAATTAAATTTACTATAACAGTAGTGTACTAATAAAAATCCTCAATATCGGATAATGTCGTAAAAATTATTTCAAAGTTGAAAAAATAGAGAAAAAATAAAAAAATTCCAAATACTTCCGTCTACAGTCTCGTCAGTTGTCATTTCAGAAAAAATGTCAACACACTGTCAAAAAGGCTTGTTTTTGTTCTTTCAAACTAAAAAAGCAAATTCGAAATCGGATGAAAATTGGCGAAGTTAGGAGTTATTCTTCACATCAACCTACTGAAAAACGGTTTTATGGCCATAAAATGAGATTTTGGGGGTGTATTGGAAATTTTTCCTATACCATTTTCTTTAGTTTTTCTATAGCCACAAGTTGTGCTAGGTCTCCATAAAAGTATATTTAATTTTTTTTTTTTTTGTCACACTGTGTTATATGTATATATTTATAAATCTAATAAGGTACATTAAAGTGCAAAGCAGTCGATGGTACTGTCGCATTTTAGGAATGAGCAACGATAGATCGCCGAAACAAATCCACAAGGCGACAGAAGAAGAGACCGGCCGAGAAAACGATGCAGAGATGGAATTAAAGGCGACTTTGGAGCTGTGGGCATATCTGATATCGAACGAAAATCTGATGACCGAGTGGCGTGGAGGCAAATTGTAATGGAAGCAATGGTTCACCCCGAACTGTGATGATGAAGTGGCCTGCTTTTTGGTTCATATTAGGAACCCTATAACCCGTAACCCAGTATCTCGGTGTCGTTTAATTACCGTAATCTCTGATATAGTAGAAGTGATCCAATGGAATTTATTATTTTTTTTAATTTATGTAGTTGTAAATCTTCGCTATATTTGAAATGGATTCTTATTGAAAGAAAGCTCACATTAATACAACTTACAACTTACTTTTTTTAAATAATTAATTATAATAAAAAGTGTAGTTTTTTCAAGTCGTATTCGTTTTTTTTTTTTTATTCAAAAACGAACACTCAAAATCCGAAATAAAAAAATACCGAAATACGGTATGGCGTCTCTTTAAAGTACTGATAATTAGTTGAAAGTATATAAAATATAACTTTGCTTTCAAAGTAGAATTTTTAACGGCAGGTTTTATGTGCAATACGTGGAGCACTTGCTGATTATATGGTAGTCTTACAGTAAATATATTAAGAAACAAAATTTCGAAACTGAATGATTAAAAAACATTATAATATTTCCAACAGAGTAAAGTATCAGGCCAGTCCATAAGTTCGTGCGCTTTTTAAAGGTGGTTTTAAAATTAATAAAAAAGATTTTTAAAGTATTTATTAATCAATAATATATTTTTCTTCATTATTTACAATGTCTTCCCAACGTTTAGGCAAATTTTTAATTCCTGTTCAAAAAATTTTTTGTCCTTGGAGCCGAAATACGCTTCTATATCCCTTTTCATAGGATCTGTTGAAGAAGAGTTCTTGTTACTCATATGGGATTGAAGCCCACAGAAAAGGTGATAATCACAAGGTGCAACATCCGGAGAGTATGGTGGATGTGGCATTAGCTCACATCCGAGCTCGTTCAGCTTGCCTAATGTTTGCCTTACGGTATGAGGTCTTGCGTTGTCGTGGTGAAATAAAACTTTGCGTCTATTCACTAAAGACGGTCGATTTGTTTTAAGTTCCTCATTCAGGTTTCATAGCTGATGGGAATAATATCAGCAGTTATCGTCTGGTTTGGTTCCATAAGTTCATAATAAACCATACCGGCCATATCCCACCACCAGGAGAATCTTCTTGGGGTGAAGGCCATCTCTAGGGGTCAGTTATGGGGTATCATCTTTATCTAACCATTGGCGTTTGCGAACAGGATTATTGTAAAGGACCCATTTTTCATCACCAATAACGATACGGTTCAAAAAACTTTCATTTTCAAGCCGTTGCAGCAGCTGAGAACACACATTCACCCTCTGCTGAAGGTTGGCGACAGAAAGTCTATGCGGAACCCATTTTCCCAGCTTTGAAACCTTTCCCAACTGAACCAGGTGCCTGTGAACTGTTCTATGCGATGAATTTAACCTCTAATCTATTACATCGACTGTCAAATTGGGCTCAGCTTCCACGAGTTCAACCAAGGCGTCGGAGTTAAAGACTTCAGGACGACCAGCGCGCGGGGCATCCTCCACATCGCAGTTACCACTTCGGAATTTTGAAAACCACTATTGCGCAGTCCTTACACTCACGGTATCCTCTCCGTGAACAGTGTTTATTTCTGCAGCAGCAGTTCTTGCATTTTTATTACTTTTATAAAAAAAAATACAAAATATGCCTCTTATACGCGTTCGAAGATTCCATTTTATTTTTCAACAACACGTGCTTCTATCCGCGATTAAAATCACTTGTTGAACGCACAATATATCAAAAGATATATAAATAGTTCCGTTATATTCCGCGAATAATTTTTTGTATGCAAAAATCGTAGAAAAGTGAAATTATGGGTAAAACACGCACGAACTTATGGACTGGCCTGCTACGCTCAGCTTTGTAAATCGATGCTATCGACCGTGTTGTTTCTCTGTTACCGGAACCCACCGCTTCATATGCGCTAAAGGATTGTCAATCTAGCAGCATTCTGCAAACTTTTATGAGGACTTTTATGCACAAATTCCTCGGCTGAAAAGTTAGTAATTAGTGGACCCATATTTGCACTTGAATATATAACGTAGAAGTTGAAAATGGGCATTTGTATACAATATTGGATATTTAGATATAAAAATATTATAAATAAATACAGCCCATGATAGCACCGCAAATTTTTGACCAGTGTTATCATATGTTCTTTTTTTTGTTTTGCTCGATTTATTAAAAGTATAGCTAATTTTTTTATAGAAACCAATCAAATCTAAATTTTTATCCTTTTACAGAAATTAAAAAGCAAATGCTTTGTCACAAAATCATCCTCGCTTTTTAATTAGAATTATTTCAAACATTTTTGTTATGTTACTTTCACCATAGGTATACTAAATAGATAGAATTAAAGAGGATATAAAAATGCATACCCAAAAATTGTTTAAAAATTCTCAAAAAAAGTGTGAAATTTTGATCAAACCCGGATTAATGTGTTGCAAGGTTTCAAATTTCGAATTATGTGTCTTTTTCTAAAATAAAAGATATTTTTCTATAAAGCTTTTATGTAAAATAAAATACATTTTTATAAAAAAAAATTATATATAAAATAAAATATACAATTTTTTGTATATAAAAAACAAAAAAAAATATACTTTTATAAAAAAAATTATTAAAATTAATTTTAAAAAAATATAGTCGAAACTTGTCAATATATGGTAACCTTTTCATTATGTCACTCACTACATATTTATGTAACCAACCATTTGCCAGCAATAAAATTTGTATACAAAACCAGGCATTGTTTTGGTGTCCGGATATTTTTGGCTGCAATTGTACTTTTTTCAGAATTAAAAGCAGTGCAAAATATGTTTGTATACCTTGCAAGATGCATAGGGTCAGATAAACAATTTATAATTTTTTTTTCTGTTCTCGCTGATAAACAGTGAATGCGTAACGTTTCACATGATTTATTCTTCATACAAGCAGCAATAAAATAGTTTTGACAGGAGCTGTCATATATCATTGTATCCGCTTCACTAAAATTACTTGTAGGTTATCAGCTAATGAGAATGATATATTGTAGCGGGGAAAAGAGGTTCAATAAGTAGCAACTAATTACATTACAACATAATTTGGTTGAAATCAAAAAACTGTGTTCAATAAAAGTTGAGTGTTAATGAACGATTCTAGATGTTTATTGTAGATATTTATTTAATGAGTTTTGCGATCACAATCGCCTTCTATACCTCATCCGCAAAATAAGAAAATGTATTATACAAATTCCAAGAACAAATGGCTTACTAGATTTGACTCTACACGCCCGGTTTAAGAAAATCGAACATACTTTAATTAAAAATTAAGTATTTTTTTGTCTGCATTCTTTCTTTTTAGTATAGAGTTCCTTTTTAAGACTAAGCAAACTATGATATTTAGCAAATTTTTCCTCATAGATATACACTTGTGATCACATAATAATCGGTACAAAAATGTTTTTCGGATCAAATTTTGTTTAAAATCGGGAAAATGTTAACCGAAACATTTGAATTAATGAAAAAAGTTTATGGCGATGATTGTTATCTCTTGCCAGAGTTCGTGAGTGGTTAACACTTTTCAAAGATGGTTGTGAGGACATAAATGACAATGAACATACGGGCCGCTCAAAATCAGTAATCACCGAAAACTCCATCGAAATTGTTCGTAAATTTATCAATAATTAACCGAAATCATCGTTGAAATTCATTGAATCGGAGTTGAATATCTCCAAAACATCGATTTATCGCATTTCAACTGATCACCTGAAACAAAGCGTCAAAGTGCCCAACACAAGGCCCCAGGCGAGCCCCCACCCAAAACATCGCGTTTGGAGAAGTCAAAAATCAAGTCGATGCTCATTTGTTTTTACGATTCCAAGAGAATTATGTTCACAAGAAGTTCGTGCCAACGGGCCAAACCGTGAATGCAATTTTCTATCTTGGCATTTTGATGTTGCATCGCATTCGCTTTGAGTACCGCGAGGGAGGAAGCTGGTGCATTATTATGTAATAACGATCAAAAGATTTATACCAACATCCTGAAGGACATTCCAGTCAATAAGCTGAAACGAAAAGCTCGAAAAGATTTTAGATCGCGCAAAACAGTGTTTCGAGGTCAGAGGTCATTATTTTGAATAAATAAACTCGAAGTTATCAGAACAAAGCTCCTGTCGTTTATTTTGGACTTCACCTTGTATATAGTATATATACACCTCGTATATAGATGCTTACACCTTTTTTGGGTATTTGGCCGAGCTCCTCCTCCTATTTCTGATGTGCGTCTTCATATTTTCCACAAATAAAGGGTCTTGCAGTTTTATGCCGCCTGCGAACGACAGATGGTTTTTTATGAGGAGTCCTTTCAAACATAGAGAGTTTGATTGAAAAGTAATGAGCCTTATTTTTTTTAAGCAGTTTTATTAAACCGTTTGGCTTATGCAACTAATATTCTTCAAAATAGGACCCTTGAGCGTCAATACACCGCGGGTAGCGGTCCTTCCACTGCAGGAAACATTTTTTAAACTCATCCGCCGGAATCGCGTTCAATTCGGCTGTCACAGTTTTTTGGATTGCCTCGATGGAGTCGAAACGCCTCCCCTTCTGCTTTCTTTTCAGGCGCGGGAACAAGAAGAAGTCCGGAGGGGGCAGGTCTGGGCTGTAGGGAGGGTGGGGAAGCACCGGAACCCCCATCTTGGCCAATGAAGAGGTGCAGAGGAAGGCGGTGTGCGCCGGCGCATTGTCGTGATGAAGGGTTCAATTGTTGACGAGGTCGGGCCGAACCCGGGTGACGCGGTTTTTCAGCCGAAGGAGCACTTCTTTGCAAAATGCCGCGTTTACAGTGCCCAATGGTTTTGGTGCTCGTTTTGTTTAGCTTTACGCAAAATTTGATCTAGTAACGTAGCTCCAACGATCGCTGCATTTTCGCCACACGCGCGGAGCGATGTTGACTGCACCGCTATTACCAGCGAACTAGGACCGGTTTCTAGTGGAAGGGGAAGGTCCAACGATCATTTTCCCCCACCAGCCGATTCGGTTGATCGCTTGGCAGACGCTCCGCGCGGGAAGGCTCATTACTTTTCAATCAAAACCCTGTACACTCGTAAGTTTGCCATGGTCTGTCGAGAGGTGACCGCTGTTAAAAAGAACATTTTCTATCACTCTGTTGTTTCCTGCCCACAGCGGGGTTCACATATGGGTGCTATCGAATGGTATTCACGTAGCTCCCCATTCGGCAACACCGGCCGCATATCCTTTAACTAACACTAAGGCTGGAGAGTCCCGGTCTTAACAAAGAAAACACGTGTTTTTGTTCAAAATTCGCTTTATTCATTAACGTAATTTCCATCAAGCACAAAGCGTCGTTCTAACATTTCAATACCACTTTTTTAGAACGATTTATCTTTTGCCTCAAAAAAGGTCTTAGTTTCAGTGATAACCTCTTCATTCGAGTGAAATTTCTTACCAGCGGGCAGCTAGTAGTCGCTGAGAGCCAAATCTGGCGAATACGGAGGAGGTGGGTGCAATTCGAAGTTCAATTCGTTTAGTTTTGCCATTGCTCAGAATCATCAACACTTTCTTGTTTTTGGTCAACAGTGCGCGAACGCCGCTCTCACTTTGAACAGAGCTTTCTCATAGTTATGCAATACTTGTATAAAGCCAACTCACACAACTTCACTTTTCAACCATTCAAAACGATTTTGTGGACTTTTTTATGCTTTCTGATATAACCACAAAACCAGCAAACCATCATTTCATATCACTTTTCAAGCCATTGCTTTGCTTGAACGGTATTTTTCCCCATCAAGAAGCAGTTTAAAATTAAAATACGAAATTTTTTTGTATCGATTGTTTTGAAAATAACAAAAGTAGCGTCACTTTTAGCACAATAACTCACGAATTAATCAGTAGAATATCATGAAGTTTTAGCAGCTATTTTTTTAAGCTTAGTACTAACTAAAAAAGATGTGAATGTTAGCCCCCGTTTCCACCAAAAGCAAACACCGTGTTTGCAGGGGTTGTGTTTGGGAGAACTGTCAACTGTTTCCACCGAAATGTGTTTGCAAAGTGTACGGTCTTTGGTATGGTAAACAGATTTATGATACATTATTTTGCGGCGACAGCACAGCGCGATAGCCCAGCGGCTAGCAATGTGGGCTTCCGATCCGAAATCCTTGGTTCGAATCACAAAAAAATTTTTTTTTTTTATACATTTATTTCATTTTGTTTTATGATATGTTTATGAGCAGATTTTTTTCATGGCAGAAATACACTCGGAGGTTTGCCATTGCCTGCCGAGGGGCGACCGCTATTAGAAAAATGTTTTTATTAATTTTGCTTTCACCGAGATTCGAACCAACGACCTCTCTGTGAATTCCGAATGGTGATCACGCACCAACCCACTCGGCTACGGCGGCCGTCAATCAAATATCATATTGACAAATTGCAATCATTGTTGCCATATTTCGATAAGAATGCAATAATAAATGAGGAAAATGAGCAACATTGCCACCACTTAATAATTAAATTAGACGCAAACCCAACAAAACACGCTTTGATTAGACGCAAACCCAACAAAACACGCTTTGAAAAGTGGGTTTAGGTATGGAGTTGTGTTTTAATTTTGTATGGGATTTGACAGGAGTTTTGTTTCGTGTTTGCGCTAAGAACACGATAGCGGCAGAGAACACGATAGCGGCTGCGGTGGAAACTTAGTATTATACAACTAGTGCCATCCATGTGTTAGGCCCGGGTGGGTCCTTGAACCAGCATTCAAAAAAAGTGGGCGCACAAGTAAACAAAGGTCTTGTTTTTTAATAATTTTTTAAACCAATGTCGCGAAAATGGTTAAGTTGTGGAAATCAAATTAAACAGAAATGGACTGAGAAATTATGCTCTCAAATAGCTACGACGGCTTCCCCGGTAACCCTGTATACCTACATACATACATATGAAGCAGGCTTGGTATTGTTGTACATTTTGTTGACACTTCGTAAATATTCCTAATAAGCGAAGAGACCTCTGCGGCAATCGCGTGCTCAAGCCAGCACTCCACCCGGATGGTATCTCGGTGTCACCGTATTAATAATTTGTATTGTATACCCTCAGTGGCTTTTCGAAGGCTTTTACAAACTGGTCCTTCTTATGTTCCTGGAACAAATGAGCCCCTTTTATTCTCAGATTCTCCTTTTGCAATTTCATTGTTTCTCACTTTATTGAAAATTTATAAGCTGAAATTCAATTACGCAACTTCTCATCACCAAAATAAACAAATTACGATTAGTTAAAAATCTAAGTTTGGCTTTCAACTCAATTTCCTATGACAAATTGATCTGTTAATCTAATTTTACGTTCAATATTAAACTTCACCTGTACATCTACCTACAAGCACACCAAACATATTATCATCTTAAACTTATCTTCAATTTTATTGTGCACTTGCAAGCCTTTTCAAAATTTTGGGAAGATTAAACTTTTAATGCATTCATTTGAATCTCATAAAAACTTTATCTACCCCTTTGGTTTCCTCGGCCACAAAGATTTGCATAGCGACAACCGCAACTAAGCAAAAAGCTACAAAAATGAAAACAAAAACTTGTATTTATACTAAAATTGCATTGGTATTGCATGAATGTATGTGCGTTTGTTTGTGTGTTTGTAAGCATATAATACGTATGCACTATTACAGTTCCATATTCGACGGTGGCTATGTGTATATGTATGTATGTATTGTTGCTTCTTGGTTGCCGTGCAAACCAAAGTGTTTGTTGCAGCCGCACTTTTGTGGTTTTCGTTGTTGCTGATAAGTTTTTAGTTCCCACAAAGGCGTGTAGTGTGGCCACTTAAGAGTTCAAAATAGAATTTTATCTTTCCGTTTTTTTTTTCAAACAAAACAAAATATGCAACGAAAAATACACATTAAACCTGATTAATTGACATGACAATGGATTTGAAAACAAAAGACATAAAAAATGTATTGCATAAATTCATACATAACAAGACTATCGGAGAAATAATATCTGTCAGTACCTACTCGAAGGTAGCAAATGAAACTAAAAAGCTCTTACTGAGCTGATCACCAGCTATACCAAAAATATTGCACTGATTTCTGAGTACAGCGGGCACTGTACAAAGGCCTTGTTGGATAGTGCGACGAGCAGCAAGGTAAAGGATCCAATTACTTTTCCTAAACTCTGCTCAAAATGTGAGCATCCTCTATAATTACTTCTGGTAGTATCGGCTTAAAAATAGCGCTAATCAGTTCTGCACACAGCTAAAAAAAACTTCAGTAAATTCAAAATTTTTGTACATCTTACCGTCAATCGATTCTTAGAAACATCTCAAATGGTGGACAGCAGCAGAACTCTATGTTCGCGCATTGTTGGTATGAATAGAGCCAAAAAAAAGCTTGGCGGAAGCGAATTCGCCTAAATTCCTTGAGAGAGCAGAAAATCAATCTGCTGGACAAGTACTCCAGATCCATCTCACGAATAACCCCCGATGACCGGCACACGAAAGCGTTTTGCAGGTAAACTTTTAACTCCATGGTTAAGATTAATAAGACCAGAAAGGTGGAGGAAGAAAAATTTTATGATGGAAGAAATTTTTAGTAAACAAAATGACAAAGCCTCTGTAAGAATATCGCAGGAAGCGAAAATTATCAAGGACTCGGAGAGGTCATCATTCAGCATGGGTCACAGTTTTTGGACCACTTCCCATACTGGCGTAATTTCTTTGCGTTTTTTCGTAAAGGGCATGAGAATTGCACAATCAGTGTACTAAGAAGTTGTCTCAGAAGACGCGGTAAAGAACTTAGCAATAACAATCTTTAATGGAGAATACTGGGCAATTCAAGAAGGCTCTGCATGGACGCATAAAGCTAAAATAAAGCCAGATTGATCACAGTGGAATATTTCTGCCTTTATTTCTGCTGCAGATTGAACCTCGAACAGCCCAGATTTAAATCTTTTCGACTACATATTAAGGGTCCAGTAATATCCTTGGGAACCATGCTCTCGTGCTCACACAATTTAGCCACTTCATCTCTTTACAATATACGCAATGATTTTCATGCCAAATTTTTCTCCTTAATTTTTTATATAAATGTAGTTCACTGTATAACAAAAAACTTATAAATAAAATTTCCAAATTATGTACAAACTTTGCACGAAATTCACACAAATTTAACAAATTTCAAAAAAATGTCATCAAAATTTTCAACTTTTCAACCACAATTTCTACAAAACTTCTTTGTGTGCAGTTTTGTAGTCCAATTTTTGAATCAACGCGATTTTGACCAATTTTTTTTATTGCATATCCGAAAGTCTTTCATATGGAAGTGAGCTCATATATTAAAGCAAATATATTTCCAGTTTTCGTAAAACATTATTAATTAATGAAAAAAATTAAAACTACATTGGAATGAAAAAAAAAATTATTCTTATTTTCTTTAGCAGAACTTATACCAATTCTTGGTCAAAAACTCACGGATGGTGCTTTGCGACATACGTTATTTTGGTGCAAAATCCATGAGTTGTTTTCCCATAAATTCTTTTTTTTTTTGCAAATTGTTTCACGTAAGTCCTAATAACGCCAAAATAATAGTTTTTAATAACTGTCTGACTTACTGGAAAAAATCCGTGAAGTACAATGCCGTTATAATTCATAAAAAAACTTGAGCATCGCTTTATTTTTTAACCGAAAGCGACTTGATTTTTGGGTCTTGGGTCATTTGGAGACCTGCACTCACTCGCCTGATGTCTGGATTGCCGATCGTACTCATAAATACACGGTTGCCCATATTCGACGGACCCGACGGATTTCGATGACTCTTTGAGCCCATTCCAATCGGCGAGGCATGTTCGCAGGCTACAATCTTTGCGTCAATTCAATCTTATACGGGAATAAATGCAAATAAATGCGGATAATTCGTTGTAAAGTAGTCCGAGCAATGCCCAACTGCTGAGAACGGCGATTTTGGGATGTCCTTGGCGACGCCTTGGTCGGTTTTGATTTGGCCTCTTTGGATTAGAACGAGCATGACCAGTCGAAAACCTTTCGTAACTTTTCACATTGTTTAATTTTTTATACGTACGTTGAGTTTTTACAATTTTCTTCTTTTGTTGAATGTAAATTTCAACAATTTGGAAGTGCTCGCATGGCGTGTACTATTCCATGGTAAAAATCTGCTTGGACTGACGCTTCCAACGCGGTATGTCATTAAGCGATATGTCGTCTCTGTCCTTTTGACAGGGTTGCCAGATGGGTCGGTCGAATATTGGCAACCCTGCATGTACACGTCTCGTCTTCAGTAATGATGCGCTTGATGAATGTTTGGCCGGATTCAGCCTTAGAAATCATGTCTTTGGCGATATCAGGCGGTATCTTTTTTACATGAAATGTAGGTCCTTGGAGACAAACTTTACAACAACACGACGTAAACCAAATCATTAAGACGACGTCCAGAATAGATCCATAAGCAATGTTCGAATCCCCTGCCAAACTCTCTGCTGGCGAATGTGCGCTTATTTATCAACTTTTCTTTCACTTTATTGATGTTTCGACTTCCTCGCGGGACGCACGATCTCTTCTGAAGCGTTCAGACCATTCGTAAGCGGTTGTTTTCTTTAGAATATCATTACTGAAAAAGCTTCCTTACATTTCTAAGGTTTTCGCACGATTGAATCAATTTTGAGCGCAAAATGTAACGCAAATTTGTTGTTGCACACTCAAATACTTTAAAAAAGGAATGGACTGTAAAAATTCAAAAATATGTGCAGAATTAGATTAACTCAAGACGGCGTAACTTTTACAAATATTAAGCAATGGTAATACCATTTTGATAGATATATTAATCACAGATGTGGCAACCTAAAAAAGAACTTAAATCAGTTGACTTTGAACGCTACCCGGCAGTTGTTCCGGGAACTCTCATCGTAACTATAAAATTTACTATATTTTTATGCTTTTGCCAAAATATTTAAGAAAAACGTTAAGATTTTGTGACCTGGATCGGTTTGAAAGTACCTCCAACTTATCCGTTGGTAAAAAAAATTGTGAGTATTTTTATGCAGACTTTTTACGCTTAAGCTCTTCTATAAACTGAGATGATTTTTTGGAAAAAAAAATATTTTTTTATAAACTAATTTAATTTATGAAGAAGGTGGTGGGCATTTGCATCGCGTAAATAAATGCTTAAAGGTTTGTATATTTGCGCAAAAGTTTTTACAAATTTTCTATAGTATGAGGCTAGGCCCTAGAATGATTTGAGTTCTTTCAAGTTCGTTGGCTCTTTGTATCTGTCGATTACCTCTATATTTTGGGGCCTACTGTTTTTCTTCCATTTTTTGTTATGTGTTATAGGAATTGAGTTTTTTCTGGAAATGCGTTCAAATTGGAGCAGCTCACATAAATCTTCATATTTTTCCGAAATATATTGGTGGAAGTCTTAAAACAAAAAAATCTTACAATTTCGGTGGAAAACCACAACTTCTTATTGGTGAAGCATCCTCATGTATAGTATTTATATATACTAATACTAAAAATGGATTAGAACTTAAGCTTATTGTGTTATTTTAATACAAAATAGTCATAAATGAATAGGTGGGTGGATCTATATATGATAATTTGAGAAAAAATAGTCAATGTATTGACTAAAACAAAATGAATTTGCCTCCACACTCATTGATTTTAGTAATCAATTACTAACTATCATTAATCCTCCTTATTTGTTTTTATATGCCGGCTTTAACTACTACACAAACTATGAATTTAAACTTTGTTTTTCTTTTTTTGATCACAATATATTATTTTTTTTTTTTTTCAAACCAATCAGCAAAAGCATTTTAATCATATTTCCGTAGCTAAGTTTTCTCATCTTGAAAGAGCGTACGTGTACATGAGCTCTTATAGCAAACTCTTTGCCCAACTTCTCTTACTTTTTATTTCTTTTCTGAAATTCACCACAATTTCCGCATCGCATATGAGTGCCTTTCTCAACATTTTCAAACTTTTAAAATTCTTCTTTTTTTGTTCCACTAAGATACGAGTATAAGTTTAATTAAATTCACTCAATGTACTAGCTCACCTTTGCCATTAAAATTTCTCTTTGAGGAATTTTCTTGCGTGGCTATTAATTTGTTGAAAACAATAGTTTGCCAATTTGCACTTTTTCTTTTCCTTCTTCGACTTATATACACTATTTGTTCACTTTGCAGATTCATAAAGTTTTTTGCAGATTAATTAAAGATTGAAAATTCGATAGAACTTGCAAGGATTCGTGTAATATTTTGAAACGAACTTAAATATATTTTTATATATATAACCACATTAGCGGGGGACTGCTAATCACAAACCTTTGGTGAAAATCAATCTGTATAAAAAGAAATTATAAGCAAAACATTTAAAAAGGAAAATATAAAGAAAAAAACAAAACTCATGTTTTCCCCACAGTGATTAAGGGTGGAAACGTTTCGGCAAAATTGGGACATTCGCAGAGAGAAATTCAACTTCACTCGCTTCCTCTTCGTTTCTGTTGCTGCCCTACGCTCCCCATACGCTTCCCATCAGACAGCGCCCGGTGATGATACAAATTACTGTACTAATGCAAGGACTCATTTGTGCTTTCATTCATTCTAGGCCAGACCTCTCTAGGTACATGTCACGTGAGCTCCGCGGTCTTTCTATTGTTCTTCTTTCAAGGCAGAAATACTCAATCGCTGTTACAAAAAAAATATTTACTTTCCTTTGGTGTTTCATATCCGGGATCTCGGACTTGGCCACTAAAGAATGATAGGCATGCACTAACCCTTTCGGTTACGACGGCCGCCGTTTACTAGTAAGTAAGGAAGTTTTAGAAGCTGGCTACAGGCTACATTTTCTGAAAGTTATCTACTCTCCAGCTGGCGCAGGCTTTGAAATATTGCCAAAAATCTTATTTATGATCCGAATTAATTCATATTCAAAGTATATATTAGCTGAGCAAAACAAGGTTGTCAAAAAAGTCTTGCGGTATCTCCGCAAGCTTGTCTTTGCAAGCGCCTAGTTCCAGTTGTATTCGTCGCATCGGTTCACGCTAGAGCTTTTTGGAAAGCTCTTTTCACGTGCTAACACGTGTTTGATTAATTGTTGTTTGCTTTTAGTCGTTCGTGAGTTATACCGTCGCAAACATGGAGCAAAATAAAGAGAAAATACGGCATATTTTACAGTACTACTACGATAAAGGCAAAAATGCATCTCATGCTGCCAATAAAATTTGTGCAGTTTATGGACCCGATACAGTTTCCATTTCCACCGCACAACGATGGTTTCAACGTTTTCGTTCTAGTGTAGAGGTGATCGAAGATGCGCCACGGTCCGGAAGGCCTGTCGTCGAAAATTGCGATAAAATCGCTGAATTGATCGAAAGAGACCGGCATAGTAGCAGCCGTAGCATCGGCCAAGAGCTGGGCATGAGTCATCAAACCGTTATAAACCATTTGAAGAAGCTTGGATTCAAAAAGAAGCTCGATGTGGGTGCCACACGACTTGACGCAAAAAAATATTTTTGCCCGTATGGATGCATGCGAATCGCTTCTGAATCGCAACAAAATCGACCCGTTTTTGAAGCGGATGGTGACTGGCGATGAAAAGTGGGTCACTTACGACAACGTGAAGCGCAAACTGTCGTGGTCGAAAAGCGGTGAAGCTGCCCAGACGGTGGCCAAGCCTGGATTGACGGCAAGGAAGTTCTGCTGTGTCTTTGGTGGGATTGGCAGGGAATCATCCACTATGAGCTGCTCCCCTATGGCTAAACGCTCAATTCGGACCTGTACTGCCAACAACTGGACCGCTTGAATGCAGCACTCATGCAGAAGAGGCCATCTTTGATCAACAGAGGCCGAATTGTCTTCCATCAGGACAACGCCAGGCCACACACATCTTTGGTGACGCGCCAGAAGCTCCGGGAGCTCGGATGGGAGGTTCTTTTGCATCCACCATGGCGAACGAGCTTGGTAGTCGGAAGTTGTCCACAAAAGAGTCCTGTGAAAATTGGCTCTCCGAGTTTTTTGACAATAGGGAAGCGAGCTTCTATAAGAGGGGCATTATGAAGTTGGCATCTCGTTGGGAACTCGTCATCGAACAAAACGGCGCATATTTGACTTAAATCGCATTATTATATCCAATTTTATAACAATTGAAAATTCAATAAAAATACCGCAAGACTTTTTTGACAACCTATATATATATATATATATAATTGGGGCGTACACCCTTTTTGGGTATTTGGCCGAGCTCCTCCTCCTATTTGTAGCGTGCGTCTTGATGTTGTTCCACAAATGGAGAGATCTACAGTTTCAAGCCGACTCCGAATGGTAGATATTTTTTTGATGAGGAGCTTTTTCCCAGCAGAAATACGCTCGGAGGGCCACGGGGCGACCGCTATTAGAAAATACTTTGTCTTCATTTTACTGTTTCAGCAAGACTCGAACCTACGTTCTACGCACAAACCCATTCGGCTGCGGCGGCCACAGAATACTTTTCCAAATAAATGGGATCGTTAAGTGGCACTCGGATCAAGATTTGAGGAATCGTGTTTGTGATATAAATCGGATTTAGTAAATGATCTAAAAGGACAGTGTCACAAATTTATTCTTATTGGCCACCGGAAACCCTGTTACAGGCTTCTTCTTATAAGTGGATTAGTTATTTTTAATTCGTTTTCTTTTTATGTGGCTAATATAAGAAAAAATTATATGTTTCGATAACAAAAGAACAGAGAACGGCACTGCTATCCAGCCTCTATCCCAAAAAGCGGAAGGTAATTTTAAACTAACTAACGGCTATGAAACCTTTTTTTATATTTTTATTTTGTTGGAAGGGAGGATGGATAAAAATGTCAGAAATATTTAATTGATTCCGTCGCGCCAATGATATGTGGGGCATGCTCCCACTAAAGCAGACCACGCCTCTTCGGCTGACTTGCTCCCCGGGAGCGCATTTGCACTTCACCGAGGGTGAAGCCGTGATTGTGGATAACAACCACAAAAGAAACCTGAGTCCAGGCTCTCTACCTATGACGTATGGAGGTTATACGTCGGTGATAGTCTCCATTACTCCATTAAGAAGTAAATAGAAAGTCAAAAGTGTGCGGTAATGTCGTGTGCATTACCGTCTTGTCTGCTTATGATATGGTCGTGAGTCATTAACTCAAGCGTCCGTAATTGTTCTCGGTATGTCTGAGTCGACCCCCTCTGCAACACTGTTTCATGTTAGCTGTAGCACTTGTCGGGAAGTTCGGTGTGATCAGACGCGGCACAGGGTGTTAATATTGTTTTGCTCTAACTGCCGGTACTGAAGCAGCGTCCTGCTTGTGTAGCGTACGCAATACTTGCTTGGAAAACTTACATGCAACATCCCAGCAATGTTTTGAAATGCACATATTGCCAGTCAAATTAGTCTCACTTGGCTGTCTTCTAAGGATAGTGGCTAACTCTTCACATTCTCTTTCGAATCTTGGACAGTAGAAGAGTACGTGTCGTGCGTCTTCAACATTCTCTGGGCAGGCAGGGCAGAGTGGTGAAGTGGAGAGACCAAAGATGTGCAGATAATACTGAAAGCATCCATGTCCGTTCAGTATCTGGGAGTGGAAGTAATCCACTTCTCCGTGTACTCGCCGTAACCACGTGTTAAGGTTAGGGATAAGTTCGTGCGTCCAGCGGCCTTTAGGAGACATTTGGTATAGCCTCATCTTTAATAGTCATAGGGTTAGCTAATAACTTCACCACAACTTATTATCCCATTTTTAGATCTCGCGAAGACCTTAAGTACACATAAAATATGAGCTCAAACACTGTGCGTATAATGGCATGAAGGTCACAAAGACTCTATACAAATTTAATTTGATGTGAAGAGAAAACATCTACCGCAACCTATGGAATATTAAGGAGCATGTAAATTGCAAAAAGGTACCATTAATTATTTTAGTAATAATCTACAGGATGTGTTGTAAAAATGATTTTTTAAATTTAGTAAAATCCTTTTGGTCGGCATGAACTGTATCTTGTTTGCCACGCCCAACTTCAACATTGCTCACAACTCAAATATCTGACCAATAAAACCAATAGACCAAGAACTTTTAGGAAGGCAAAGGAAGAAATGCCACAATTGACAAACGCATAATCCAGAGCTTCCAATTTGAAATATGTAGTAATAAAAATGTAAATTAAATTTACCACAACATCAATATAATATCACAAACATACATAAAATGTCATTAATTACAATGATAAATAGACAAAATTTAAAAATATCACAAAATAAATTCCATGAGATACAACTATTCAAATTATATATTCATCAAATATATAAAACGCAAAGGCGAAATTTAAAAATGTTCATGAATATATGCAATATTAAAGCAGAAGAGCATTATCGATACGTTCGTCAATTAACATTTGTGCCAAATAAACAAACAAATATTATCATGAAATTAATGCCTTTCAGAAATATGCCATTTCGGTTAGTAAACTCATTTTCCATCATTTTTCTTTTTTTTCCCATTTTTTTCTTTTTATTTTAGCACATGGCGAATTGAAAATTATGTGAACCGCAAACGCTGTTTATCATTTCCTCTTTTAGTCGCATCCGCACAATAATAGATTTTTCATTCGTGCATCATTTTCCATGCCTAAGCGATTACAGTTGAAATTCACGGTCATAAGCGCACATATTATTATATGTATGTGTTAGTAATATCAGTGGTACATGCGCCAATTTAAGTACGAAAATATAAGTAATGTAAATTTCCAATATTGTGCACACACATCAGTGCGATACGAGTAAGCGGCTTTTTGGTACCTTTACAATAGTTTCAATCGAACATTGTAAAGTCTGTTGACGGCCGTCGTAGGTGAATAAGAGTAAGCACATGATTAAACTTCACTTCGTTCGGGGTTCGTTGCCTACGGTATGCACAAATGGAGCATCGTCAAAACATCATGGAATGCCGTCGAAAACTATTTTCGCCTCAATAAGCGAACCTACGAGTGTAACTCTGCCATTAACAGCTACTCATAAAAACACATCTGCCGCTCCCAGAAATAGATTAGAGTAGAAGCTCGGCCAAAAATCTAGTATAATAGATGAAGTGTGTACTAGTTACTTATGTATAATCTACATAGATATGTATGTGTGTAATTTATATGTATGTGTACTAGGGTGGGTCGATTTAAAAATCGCTCATTGCTCTGAGAAAATCGTATTCTAGAAACTTTGCCGAAGGAACCATACCTCTAAAACGAATTCTGATGTCCCCCAATTTGGGTCGAACGAAAAATCCCACTTTGACCCATTTAGAGTGCTCCAATCGAGTCCAAATGTATGACCGACCCCCACTAACTTTGGACGGCCGATCCACCCATGCCAGTGGCACACCCCCTGGAACTCCTCTGGGGGGTTCCCTATACAATCATTTCAAAATATCACCATTTTTGGCCTTTTTTTGCCTCCCCACAAAAGACACTAAAAGTTCGACCCAAATTGGGGGACATCAGAATTCGTTTTAGAGGTATGGTTCCTTCGGCAAAGTTTCTTATTTTGATCCCTAGAATATGATTTTCACAGAGCAATGGACGATTTTTTTGCCTCCCCACAAATCGATCCGGCCTAATGTGTACATAGCATATTATAATTTTTGTTATTGAGTGGGTAGTTGTTTAATGCTTTATCACTAACATATGAGTAAGGGCTATGCACCTTTCTGCAGATATTTTAATAAAAATGCTTCGAATTTCCTAATTTCCGGTACGCAAATTTGAAATAAATTTAGAGTTTGTTGAAAAGAATGTGCGAAAATGTTCAACTAACTTTAATGAAAGCGAACCAGTTTTGCCAAAACTGAAAGCTTATAAAGGCTAGCATATACTAAATTTTTTTTCGGTCGGAGCTAAAACTTAGAATATCACAGAAAAGAAAACAGAAAAATTGATTTATACTCGTTGATTTCTGCACTAAAACAAGACTTTTCCGCTTAGAAAGCGAAGAGCATTTCTTTTATGAAAGCGGCTGAAAAACCAGGTATACTATAAGCTAATAAAGGATGAGAGGAGCTAATTTTCCCAATAGGGGGCTTTCGACGAATTACGTGCGACTACTGTCAAACTAAATACATAATTGTTTTCACTATTCATTGAGATTTTATCATGGAAAACTCACGCCTCAACAACGTTCACAAATCGACCAGTTGTATTACGAAAATCGACGTTTTGTAAAAAGTGTTCATCGCCCGCTCAGGTGTACATAATCGGCCTACCGAGCGCACTATTCGGCAAACCATCGGCAAAATTGAGAATAATTTTATATTATTGGATGATAATCGACCGATTAGACCACGCACAGACCGAAGTGAAAAGAATATTCCGCCTGTAAATGAGAGTTTTGCCGACGGCCCGGAAGAATCGATTCGGCGCCGATCTCAACGATTTGGTCTTATTTATGTCACTACTTGGGCGATTTTACGCAAAGGTCTTGGTTTGAAAGCATATAAAAGAGAGCTAGTCTAAGATTTGAAGTCGCACGATCTTCCACAGCGTCATAATTCCAGTCCTTAGCTCTTGAAAAACTCGCCGAAGATCCGAATTTTGGGAGCCGAATTTTGTTCAGCAAAGAGACCCATTTTTGGCTTAGTGACTAGGTCAAAGTTTCCATATATGTAGTAAAGATCAGCTCGGAACCATTCAAGAAATGCCATGATATCCATTGAAAACAACCATTTGATGCGGTTTTCTTCAAAGACGAGTCTGACGCCAATGTAAGACTGAATGGCGAACGCTACCGCGCCATGTTAAACACCTTTTTGATACCGAAAATTAAAGCCCATGATCTCCTAAATATTTGGTTCCAACAAGACGACGCTACTTACCATACAGCCCGTAAAACAAAGGGTTTACTGCCTCATCGTTTCGGTGGTCAAATTTATCCCTCGTCTCGGACCCCACTTGTCCACCAAGATCGTGTGATATCACATCTTTGGACTTTTATTGTACGTTGCAGTTGCGGCTAACATTTGCTTAAAAAAATAAATGTCATGAATGGCTTTACACAAAAATAATAAAGGTTGTTCAATAAATTTGAAAGTTCGTTATTTTATTTCAACTTAAAATCCGATATCTCTAAATGAATCTGTCTTTATTTTTCACCTTCCATAAAGATTGGTCTCTGTCTCCTAGGTCGACATACTCAAAGATTTAATGCACTTCATTCTGAATATTGCAGAAGCCAAAATAATGGGAAGGAGAAAGTGTTGGTCAGACATCGTCTATATTACTGTCACGCTTGGCATGACACTTTGGCTTATAGCTCTTGAACGATGCTGTTGACCTTAGGGATATAAGTGTCTGGCAGATCAGTGCGATTGCACTTAGGACAAAATGATACTAAGAAATGAGGAATACCACTACTGTGGTAACAAAATGGATCTACAACGGCCTAAGTGAGTTGGTTTAAAGACCGTGGCAGTCCTACTTACCTACCCATATCATCATAAAAAGTTGCAAAACATCTTTATTTCTGTATATGTGGAATCGGATCTATCGGCAATAAAAGAGCAAAACCGCACAGTGTCCTTGTGCCTTGCGGTGTATACTTGCACGTTTGCTTCTTTTGTGGAAAAAAAGCATAAAATTAATAGCCTGACATTTATAATATACACAAAAGAAGATTTTTTTTTTAATATCAAAAGCCACGGATTGTCTGCACCATAATATATTTATGTTTTATTATTTTCACTTTTTTCACCTGCGTTGCAATTTGCTTTAATATTCCACAAACAAAAAGTTTCCGTCTCTCCGTTTGCCACCTGCTGTTCTTAAAAAAGGAGAAAATATGCTGAGAAAAAAAATGAAAAAAAAAATGTTCGTAGCATCAAGCCTGAAGCAGTAATAGCACCAAATTAAGCTGTCTGCTATGTGCAATGGATTCAGGTAGCAACGCAAAGGAAATTGGAAAAAGCATTGCCAATAGCAACAGGCGGCCGTGCTATACTTGCACAAAAACTAACTGCACGCTCGTTTTTAGCCGCTTCTCGTTTTTGCTCATAGTTGTCTAACACCTTTTTTTGGCAATGAAGCCAATTTGCTCTTATGCAACAAGCGATGAAGCATTAACAGCAGCGCAGCACCCGGCATAGCGTATGTAGTTTGGGAAATTTGAAATGCTATGTGACTTTTTGTTCGCCACCGACGAGTCGGGTGATATGCTAACATGAAATGCGCTGACATAACTGGCTGTATAGGAGCATAAACTTTGTTGGTATTCGTGCACTAAAATCCGGTGGCAAAAATAAACTAATATTTGATATGGTGGGCAAAAAACTCATTTGAGGAAATTGGGACACATTTATGTATAAAGTTGAAAAAAAAGTACTGAAGTTACGTAAAAACAATATTCCAGGAGGAATACAAATGATGTAAATTCACTTTATTTAACAAAGTATTTTTGTTTACTCTTTTCTTCATTTTTCTACAATAATATTGTATATACAGAATAAGTTTGGTTTTGTCTCTTACGATAGCATCAATAGCATCTATAGCCCATCTGTTGTGCGTAGGCGACATACAAGCCTGTCCATTTCTAGAACAACGCCAAGACGTACACCACAAATTGAGTATCTCACAGTAGAAATTATATACCTTCCTTTTTTTTTGAAGGTCAATAAAATTTTGTCGATTTATGGAAGTTTAGCTTAAATCCATTCATTTTCTCCAGGTATGTTACAATATTATTATAATAATTATAACTTATTAAGTGGATTAGAGGGGCAAACATGTCTTCATGAAATAAGCATGAATGTTCGAACCACTGGTCTACGTAATTTCCTCCAAGTCGTTGTCGGACTTAGATGTCTTGAATATTTGTTAGCAAGAAAGTACCAGAACTAAAAAAATCATTAATATTACAGTCACCGGCATATATTTATAAAACTGGAATCAAAATAAATACTTTTATACTACTTTTCATAACTCTTTCTACCGGGGGAGACCCCCACCAGTAGGCTACGATTTGGTCTTTTATTCAGCTTATATTTAAAGGCTAAATTTGCGGAAAAAAATGCGTGCATATAATGTACAAATCCACACAGTTGAAGGGAATGAAAGTCTCATAATAGCAAATCGTACGATTTGATATTATACAAAGGGAAGTTCAAACTAACCAAGACTGAGCTAAAATATATAGAAACGACAGGAGCTTTGTTCCGACACCTTCGAGTTTATTTATACAAAATAGTCCCCTCTGGCCTGAATACACTGTTTTGCGTGATCTAAAAGCTTTTCGAAAGAGTGTTTGTTTCAAGTCATTGACCAGACTATCTTTCAGGATGTCGGTACAAGCCTTTTGGATGGACGGTTTGTCCCGTTGGCACGAACTTCTTGTGGACAAAATTCTCTTGGAATCGTAAAAACAAATGAGCATCGACTTGATTTTTGATCCAAATGCGATTTTTTGGGTGGTGGCTCTGTGGAGCCTTACAATCGACACTTTGACGCTTAGTTTCAGGTTGATGTTGGAAACACCACGTTTCAACACCAGTTACAATGTTGTAAACGAAGTTCTAGTCTTTTCTCGCCTCTTAAATGAGGTCTTCCGATTGTTGAATTCTGAGCAATTTTTGGTCATCAGTTAACTTGTGCGGAGTGAAATGTTCACAGACCTTTCGTAAGCCCAAATGATCAATTAAAATACTTCTATAATCGATGTTTTGGAGATATTCAACTCCGATTCCATGAATTTCAACGATGATTTTGGTTCATTTTTCATAAATTTACGAACAATTTCGATGGACTTTTCGATGACTAGTGATTTTGAGTGGCCCGTATGTTCATTGTCATTTATGTCCTCACGACCATCTTCGAAACGTGCACACCACTCACGAACTCTGGCACACGATAACGAGATAAACAATCATCGCCATAAACTTTTTTCATCAATTCAAATGTTTCGGTAAACGTTTTACCGATTTTAAGCAAAATTTGATATTTGCTCTTTGTTCGAAACACATTTTTGTACCAATGTCACAAACACACTGATACGTTAGACGCAATCACTTCGCTTCCACAGAACCGAATGTCACCAAGCTTTCACTGGAAGTCAGCTAGGGATGTAACTTCCAACGCAGTGACTCATTGAAAAGATGGCGCCTTTAAAATCATTTTTATCACGCCACTCTTGTTTATTTTGGACTTCACCTTGTATACCTATGAAATCGGGATTTACAATTTAAATACAATTTTAAACTACAGAGGTATAAGCTCTATTATTGAAGCGGCATGCGCAATCCTATGAAATCAGATTTACCAGAAAATTTTCAGTATCCAGAGAGTCATCGAGCAATTTCCTTTACATTTTTGTGAAAAACGTTACGCTGCTAGCTAAGTGTCGAGTCTATTCCATTGAAAAATAGCAGCCAGTCGGATCTGAGTCTAAACAAAAAGCTGCGTGTGGCAGTATTTCCCAGTTAACCCTGCAGTAGTCGCGCGGTCTACATATGTAATCCACCATTGTTAAATTTTAAATTTCTTGAAAATCATGCATCGATTTCATTGGAGATTTTAGCTACTTGTAACTAACAAATAGAGAGTCACTCTCAGTGTTCCGCTGTTAATTGTGGCGTGCAATTGTGTCGCTAGAGGTTCGTGAAATTCATGGTCTACGTATGTATGCCGCGCGACCCATTACGTAAGTATTTTAAATTAGGTTTTATGCTAATAGCTAGTTATACTTTGTAAATAAAAGTGGACTTTTGGCATACTTTTTCATTTTACAATTTTGTGTAACTTTTCTGATAATATTTACATATGTATGCTACTCTGCTGAAATGACTTTGGACGAACAACTCTTGGCCTTCAGTGGGCGTTGTTCTTTTCGGCAGTATATTCCAAATAAACCTGCTAAGTATGAACTGAAAGTTTTTGCACTTGTAGATGTTTATTACCCATACACCTATAACTTAGAAATTTACGCCGGCCATCAACCCGAAGATCCATTTCGGTTAAGCAACGAGAGATTTGATATCGTGATGAGAATGGTGTAACCAATTTTGAATAGGCATATCAATATTACTATGGACAATTGGTTTTCCTCTCAGAAAATAGCAAAGCAATGATTTAATAATGGAATTACAATGGTTGCTACCGTTCGAAAAGATAAAAGAGAAGTCCCCCGGGAATTTAGAATAGCTAGAGTCAATCCAATATGCTCCTCATGCTCCCCTATGCTTTGGATTTCACTGCCCATATACTCTGGTTTCTTATGTACCAAAAGCCAACAAAGTGGTAATAGCCATGTCTACAATGCACAACCATACGATTGATTCTGACACCGGAGATCAACGAAAGCCGGAAATAATAACATACTATAATCGCGCTAAGAATGGCGTTGATCTGGTTGACAAGATGTGTTCTCTTTATGACGTATCTAGGAATTCGAGAAGGTGGCCGCTAACTAAGTTCTATAATCTTGTAAACCTCAGTGCTCTCAACGCACTATGCATTTACACTGCAAACAGTAACTATGAATTTGTCAAAAGGCGTGATTTTCTCATAGACTTAGCCTTGTCTTGGATGAAACCACTGGCTCACCAAAGATTAACACTTACCACGCTACCTAGAACACTGACATTTAAAATAAAAGACTTCTTGGATCTTCCACAAGTTGTAACTCATCAAGGTCTAACGCACAATAACTACGTCGGTCGTTGCTACGATTGTGGAAGGACCCGTAATAAAAGCACCCGTAAAGTGTGTAACGCTAGCAATAAATTCATTTGTCCTGATCATTCCAAGACTGTATATTCGTCATGTTTCGAAAACAATTAAAACATCTCAATTATCTTCTGGTTATTTTATATATATTTTATACTTTTTTGAAGTATCTTAATTTTTTGTTAAAAAATGAAGTTTTGGTTTTTATTTATTTTATATAAGAACAGAAAGTTTATTTATGTTATTTTTGATTAATATTAATAAATTAAACAATAACAAGAATACTTAAAACAAAAGCAAAGGAAGAATTTATTATTTATCTTTTGTATTTTTAATTTTAAAATGGATTACATATGTAGACCGCGCGACCAATTACGTCAGTTTCAGGGGCGCGACTACTGTAGGGTTAAGTGCCTCCACTATTTCATTGTCACGTTTTTTACTCGCTGCGATAGAGACTTGTCATCAATGAATGTCACTTAGTGTTGACTTTTTTCATATATTGAGTGTATCACAAACAAAATTAGATGTAACAAATTCTTTTAACAAACAGTTAAGTTCTAAGCTAAAGCTTTACACAAAAATGAAAACATCTTTAATCCAAAATGTGATTATGTTTAAGTATACGTCATTTGTTGATAAAGTTGAATTGAAGTGCATGTGTTGTTGTGCGTGTTCGATTCGTTTTTGGCCACCCATTGAACATATGTATTATATACCAGCTACGTGTCTACCAATCAAGCATGTACCGTATATTTATAACTTTATACGAGAATATATACATATGTACCTATACATTAACTTAAGGCCCTCTAAGCGTAATAGCTAACTTGAAATTAGGCCGAAAGCAATCGGAATGGCTTGTAAGTGAAAACGTGCCTAGCATCGAAAAGATGTTTGTACAAAACAAAGAAGTGCATAATTGTGTAAAAATAAGTATATTTGCACAGAAAAATCAGACTACAATTTAAACAGGGGTGTGTTAGAAGCAGCTAGAAATTCACATACGCATTTAGTCCTTTGTAAATCTTGCTTTGCCACGCATACGTGTCTTTGGCGCGCATTACTGTTGCTCTTTTTTTGGGCTAAAGAAAATTGGTTTCAATAACACTGGCATAGCTAACATTTTATTAATGAGTCTACTTTGTTGCTGGTTTTCGAAACGTATCAACTAATTGAGCATTGAAGTTCTATTTGCGCGTAGACCTTTTCTGACTGTACGAGCGTTTAAGCGATTTCATGGCAAGTGAACCAAGTATTTTGGCAATTATCGAAATTTTTTTTCATCCTAAATTGACTAAAAACAAACTTTGAACACATTTACACATTATTCAACTTCGCTTGACCCAGTTGGGGTTTTGACCTCCACGTCACGCCTATTCTTACATTACTAACAACATTCCCACATTCTTGTTTTGCAAAAGGCTTCTTTCTGGCATTCACGTACTCTGGGCATGCAATAAGCTTTTCTCAGTAGCTGCCACATGTTGAATAGTTGTGCCGTTAAAACTTTTAAATACTAGCTTCAACTTTTTAGCAGTACTCAGAAAGCTGGTACTGCGCTTTGATAAGCCTCTTATGGACACTTCATACACCCATGTGAAGGTAGTCTCACTGGAAACCAGTTCCGTTCTTATAATGAAGCCTGCAATGATATCGATCTCGTCGGGACTATCTAACTAATTTTTCTACTTGCTGTAACTCTTTCGGAATTGCTAAGCATGAATTCTTTCAAAATTACCACATTATAAGAAATAAAGCCTTTTAAATTCTCCATTATGGGGACCCGGTGGTCTAGAAATTTCAAAAAATCGATTTTTTGGTTTTTCGATATAGTAGCTTAAGAATATACTGTGAAATGTTCATGCGGAAATTCCCAATTTTATAGCTTCTACAGCTCATTAACTAAGTAGAGAGCGGTCCGCGCGCTCCTGTACCTCAAACTTTAAACTCATTTATCTCGAAATGACTTTTTTCGGCCTGGTGTTGTCAAACAAATCAAAAAACTATTCAACCGAATCGTCTGAAATTTTAATATGTTGTTCACAATATTAATGGCTATCGCCCGTACTATAATCATTTCAATCTTTTCGAATTTTTTTTTTATTAAAAAACTGAAAAAAACCCGATTTTTAGAGTGTCAAATTAAAACCGCGCCATTTTGTAAATTTTTTTTTAATCTAGTACGGGACATAGCCACAGTCATACAGGTTAATAATGTTTTTGGTTTTTGTATGTCAGATAAATAGAAGAGCCAACAACATCGGCCAAGACAACACCGTCCAGGTCCAATTTTTTGGGAGGGTCATTATCATTACATCTAGTCTTAAAAACTAACAAGAAATATGTTTTTAACTATAAATTTAGAAATTTAAAACTATATGTTGTTAACCACTAAATCCTATGGTTTTCCCCTTTTTAGACATCTTGTGTATAGCTCTTCATCATTTAAAATAGAAGCTTCGTAGTTGAGGTGATTTAGCAGCCGTGTTACATGTTTCGCTGCCATGATAGTTATTGCGTCAGACATAGTTGATATTTTAAGGTCCCTGTGTAGGTCGATATTTCTCACATAGCAGGGTGCATTAACAATATTTCTTAAAATTTTATTTTGTATGCGTTGAACTACATCGATATGATTTTTGATTGCACACCCCTTAAGTTGGATGCCATATTTCCAAACCGGCTTTAACATTTGGTTATAAATAAGCAGTTTGTTGCTTGTTGAAAGTTTGGAAGGTTTTCCAATAAGCCAGTTAATTTTTTCGTATTTTATATTTAACTCTTTTGCTTTTGTTTTTATGTGTTCCATTTCAGCTTTGTGTGAAGTGTCATTCCCTTTAAAAAATTCATTCAGCTTAAGAAATTTTATTTTTTCATTTTTGTATGTAAAAGATGTTAAATAAAAAGCCTAAAAAATTAATATATCCTTTTTAAATTTTTTAATTTTTTTTTAATTCCTGAAAATACCCTACTTTTTCAAGCTCTAAACCACTGGGACCCCTTAATGTATCGATCTCAAATTGCCTCAATTACTCTATCATGTCCTGATTCAAGCGGTATGTCAGAATGTATTCCATCTCATACTAGTCCTGGACATACCGATACAAACTCTTGAGCGAATTGTTGCTCGTAAAAAGATCATCTTGAAAATTAATTTTTTTTTCAACAAATTTTACTTTTCCCCCACTTTTCCTAAAAAATCTAGAGCTAGCAACCCAGTGTCTTGCTAAGGGAGCCATTTGTCAAGAGGTAACGAGAAAGCTGCTTACTAAACAAACCGTTTGTTCTTGAATCATAGGTTTTTTCTACATCTTAGGATTTTTTTTTAATTTTCGAGAATAAAATATGCTTTTAAAATTACTATTTCTATTTGTTTGGATTTTTTTTTTGCTTTTTTTTATTAATAGCTGAAAATCTATACGCGGAAGTGCGTGGATTTTAAATTAAACGGGATTTAGAAACAAATAAATCTGTTCGCGAAGTTCATGGAGCACTTCGTCCATTTTACGTGCAGTTTACACGCTCGCGGCATCATTGATCGTTATTTATTTCGAAATGAGGAAGGAGCTGCCATTATAATGAATGGCGGGCGCCTTCGATAGATTTATTAACTATGAAATGATCGAATGGACCATGCAGCTCGTAGCCGCGGCGGACATATAGTATGCCGGATATTATATTCAAAAAATAAATGCCGTGAAATTACTCGTATCTACCAGATTAGTGTAAAAAAAAAATCATTCAATCAAAATTTATGTTTTCTGTTATCATTTGAAGGAAGATAGAATACCAGGTTTCGTCTTCCGAATTCGCTGTGTTGTCAGAGCCCATGAATTCACAAGAAAAACGAAGAGAAATTACTTATTTGAGAAGAGGAAGAGTAGGCGAAAGCAAGGGAAACAACGAAACACAAGATATTATACGCACATGCACACACTTTCATGCCTCGGCGTCTTCGCATAAAAATGGAACAACTGCATTGGGAGGCATTATATTAATTTGTGCTTTCACAATTTAAAGCGCGGCTCTTCGTTTTGAATAGTTTGTCTAGTTTAAATCTCACAAGTCACAATATTAACAAGGCATTCACTGAATTTTCACACATTTAATTTATCTTCCTTTTGTTTGTTCCGTTCGTTTGATTTGTATTGATGAAACACCTGATGTCAGACTTGTCAAAATCGCGAAAAATAAAGTAAGTGTTTTGGAAAGACGTCACCTATAATACTGTTATTATTTTAAGTTCTCCCGATATATATGTAAAAGACCCCGATCTGCGTGTTAGTGATACTTAGATCGTTATATCTTCTGCAATTAGACCTGAGTCTTAATAGATCAATATCCCTAAAGTTATATACATATAAATAATTACGCGTACACCGTTTTTGGGTATGTGACCGAGCTCCTCCTCCTATTTGTAGCGTGCGTCTTGATGTTGTTCGACAAATGGAGAGATCTACAGTTTCAAGCCGACTCCGAACGGCAGTTATTTTATGAGGAGCTTTTTCATGGCAGAAATACACTCGGAGGTTTGCCATTGCTGCCGAGGGGCGACTGCTATTAGAAAAAACGTTGACTTCTTTTTGGTATTTTACTGAGATTCGAACCTACGTTCTCTCTGAATTCCGAATTGTAATCACGCACCAATCCATTCGGCTACGGCGACCACCCTAAAGTGGCAGTCAAATTAAAATTTACATTTTTCCTCTAGCACGCTTCGGTGTTGTTTTTTTCTGTCATAGAATATAGAAGGTTATCTAGAGTTGCTCCAAAATTAATTTTATATATTTATTCCTTCCGCTCCATAGTGAAGCATAGAGTCACAAATTAGTTTTAGTTCAACAATATTTTAATTTGCTACTAGAAATATCTATTTTTATTTATACACAGGTACATATTTGCTTGTATTTACTTGCACTGGTATTTATTTATCTTTTCAGTGCAACTTGAACAAAATTTGGCTTTAACTCTAAGAGCGATTTCAATATTTCTTGCTTATTTTCATTCTGTTTACATTCTGGGCTAGCTTTTTAATACTTTACAGGTATTTTCCATTAGAGCAGCAAATGGCAGAAAAATGTTGACCTTTTTACGAGTTTCTATTCATGCAGCATGCATGCAACAACAAAAGCTTATGTACTTGTCAGTCAGTTTACTTACAGGAATGCAGAAACTTACAAGCGAGTAGTTGCTGTTGCCAAAGAGAGCATAGAAAACAAGGAAAGTAATAAATATGGATAAAAAAATATAAGCCATAAACCTACTGAAGTAGCAATTTGAGAGATTTGATTATTATTTCAGTCGCCTAGCACACATGTCTCCAACTCTCAGCCGACTTATGAAATAGTAGCGTATCGAAAGCACACGAATAGGATTACCAACTCTTTCTCAAGGAAATTCGCTGACTTTTATCAACCCAGACAGGGCAGACTACTCCCGGCAACATACAGTTTAAGCTCATAATAAATCCGTAAAAAAGTAATTTATAATTTCTTGTACTTATCTCTTTTCCTCTGATGTACAAACTCTCCCTCCGCTGCTCATAAATAGAAATTTTTTGCAGTTATGGGTGCGTTACTTGAGGTCGGTATTAGTGTTGATATGGAAAAATTCTTGTTAAAAAACCTGTCTGCTAAAATGGATCAAAAACAACAAATAATGAAAAAAAACGTGTTCAATCTAATTTCTAAAAAAATATTTGGTGAGGTAAATATGTTATTTATATTGGTTGGTTTTATATTGGTAAGATGGTTATAGATTTGAAGGGCGGTTCAATAAGTACCCGTGTTTGATGCCATCTGGGGCGTTCCTGAGGAAAGTTGGTATTGGCATCGTATGCTGCCATCTATCAAACGACGGCAAAACAAATTTCAGACTTATTGATAGGTTAGTTTGGACTTGGCAGCTATTCAAGTAAGACGTGATTCGTGATTTCCGCTACTTCGCTTTTTTCAAGATTCGCTTTTTATTTTTGGATGAGAAAATGCGTGGAGATAAAAGCAAAAATTTGATGCTGCCTATGGGGATGCTTCGCCATCTTTGACTGCAGTTAGATATTAGTTCAAGTTCAATTCGTTCAACGAATTTAAACGTGGGCAAAAATCCGTTTTTGCGGAATAGAGACCAGGACGCCTGGAAGACGTGGTTACCGAGGAAATCATTCAAAAAGTCCACGACATGATACTAGATGATCGTCGAACGAAAGTGCGCCAAGTAGCAGAGACCATAGGTGTGTTGACTGGAACGACAATTAATATTTTACACGATAAGTTGGAGCCGCGATTGCTCTCAATCAACAACAAGCAGATGAGGCTATTAACTTCCAAGCAGTATTTGGAGGAATTTAAGCGAGATCCGAAGAAATTTTTGCATTGAGTTGTCACCGTTGTTGAAACCTAGACTCGTCATTATACACCAGAAACTAAGCAGAATCAAATCAATGGATTTCTATAGGTGAATCTGCTCCAAAGAAGGCGAAGAGAATCCCATCGGCGGGAAAGGTTATGGCGACGTTTTTGTTTTTTTTTTTGATACGGACGGCGTCATCCTAATGGATTATATAAAAAAAGGAAGAATGAACCTTGGACTATACTACAGTGAGTTATTGGACCACTTTCACAAAAAATTGAAGGAGGCACGGCCGCATTTGGCGAAAAAGAAGGTGCTGTTTCATGGATTGCGTTGTGAATTGCTTCCGCATTCACTCATTCAGACTCCCTGCGCTTTTTCTTGTTCTCTAACATGAAGAAATGGTTCAAGGGGAAAAAATTTAGTTAAAACAAAGAAGTTATCGCCGAGACAGAGACGTATTCTTGTGACTTCGACAAATTTTATGTTTTGGAGCGATTGCAAAAATGGCCGGAGTGTTGGGAGAAGTGTATCTTTCTAAATGTGGACTATGTCGCAAAATATAAAAAAAAATTAAAAAATTTTGTCTTCATTTCTAACCCCCTTCTTATTTATTGTTACTATATTTCTAATACTTTTGTAAATCATCTTGGTTTAAGTTAATTTTTAGGAGTTTTAGGATGACCAGGATTCTTCTTTCCAGTAAAAGGAACTTCATTGAAAAGTATGCATGCGTCTTTTATTTATAGTCGATAAATTCCTAACGCGCGATGGACTAACTATTTGCTTGTATTACTACTCGTATACTTAAAATGTTTCCTCAATCTTCAGATTGTAAATATCATTAAAATTAACCCTGCATAACCAATCATATTTTTAATACATTTTTGCTAATGCTAGTCACATCGACTAACATGATCTAAAAACTGCTTCAAAAAAGCCAGGAGCACACCAGATACCCCAAAACCTATTGAAAAAGAACACTAGATTGTATAAGTAAAAAAACAAAGCTTTTCAAGTTTGGTTTTTATTTTTAAACAAATTTATTAGTGCTCTTATTCAACGAGTCTGGTGTAATATCGCATTTAGTTACTATTATAAAAGAAAAAATAAAAAATTCAACATAAAAAGCTTTCTACTACTAAAAAGTTAACAATACTTATAGGTATATTAAAAAAACAAAGAACAAAACAAAAAGTTAGTGCTTTGAACGAAGGTGCACAAATCAACTTTGTGCTCACCGCACATACTTTTTTTACACAATGAGCACGCTGTCCTCGTCATGCGGTGTTGCTGATAGGGGCAGAAGGCACACATTGTTCGTTTGGTGATTTGTTTTTGAGTTGAGTTTCCAGGTTTTATATTCTCAATTGATTCTGCTAAAATATCTTGGATGTTTCCACGTATGGTTGACTGCAGATTGGGTTGCTTCAAGCGCTCTTTAATATGCAGTGCGACCAGCAAATTGTGAAGATTCTTCATAAAATTACGACACGATAGGGGTTTTTTGTTCTCATTTATCATATTATGAATGCCAATATTTAGTATGCCAAAGAACATACGCATAGACAATTACATATTATATCGAAAATTTCTTCCGTGATAAAAATCTTGAATATGCATAAAGGATCAGTAATACCTTTGGCAAGACATGTTGAACCTCTGGCTTGATGCACTATACGACCAGCTGCTCTATGGTGCTTTCCTTTATTTGTTGTCCAAATGTATCTATTTTTGCCATGCAAATTCCTTTTATTTAGCTTTATTATATTATCTTGACTTCTTTCTTCTAAATTATCCCTGGTTTCTTCTAAATTATCTGATTCATCATTATCTGAGAAACTTTGCTATGCCATTTCATCCGATAAACTTGGCGCGTACTCGCCTTCGGAAGCACTAAAATCTTCACCATCACTAAAATATTCACCATCATCAGACGACTTCAATGTTCTTTCGATTTCTATATCGGCAAGCAATCAGGATGTTGCCATTTCCTTCAGTACTAAACAAAATTACAATAAACCTAATGTTCGTCGATTCGACTACGCTACTAATACCTATACCTGTTGACTTAAAGCATACAACACATCTACCGCACTTGACGTCAGCTTCACAACTAAACCAGCTACTTTAATATGAAGGGGTGAGATGAAAAATAGTGAGGTAAAAAAGCTACGATCAAAAAACTAAATAGTAATAGTCGAAACGACTAACATTGGTTAGGCAGGGTTAAGTTGAGGTCATTATTCTACTTAAATATTTTTTTTATTTATTTGAAAATAATTTTTTTGATTCTTGATGTGTTGGGTGTTTTCTTCTATATAAAAAAATTTCAAGGATTCGTTAAGTGGAAAAAATGCTCAGAGGGTTTGTTAAACTACTTCGAACTTGCAATTTGCTATGCAATAACCCAATGGGCTATGAAACTATCCCCCCAAAATTTTTTTAGAAATTTAGAAAATCAGATTAAAAAATTAAAATTTTTATGAATATTTTTTGGAGTTTATTTTATTTTGCACAAAGTTTGCGATTTGGATTTATATGATTTTTCATGAGAAAGAAACTATATTTTCCTGATAAAATTATTAAAATTAAATAGCAAGCAATAAATCGCTTAAACTTATCGATAAGTCCCTGTGGTTTGGTTATTTATTAAATTAGTTATTTATTTAGCCCACAGATGGGTTTATTTAAGACAAAAATATTTTATCGCCCATAACTTATATTATATACTAATATAGTACTATCTTCAGCATACGAAACGTAGGAGACTCTAAATAGGATTTCTATAAAAAGCGGCTGTTTTTTTAAGAGCTCGAGTGCTTCAAATGATAATACAAAGCAGAAACATTGTTCGATTGAATTTGTTTTATATTATAATCTGATAGATAATTTCTTTGCATTTATTTTTTGAATATAATATCAGACATATGTCTGCTGCAGCTGCTAGTTACAGGGTCCATTCTATCAGCCCAATTTTTGAGTACTTTTTCCAACAAATGTGGCCGTGCAATATCAGTGGGGGCTGGAATATTGCAATAATCCGATTGTAATGCACACCGTATGGCAAGTTGCGACGTCTTGTTTGAACCAAATGTCGTTGATGTTTACCTCATTAAATTTTGGAAACAAAAATTTAGTCAGCTTGACTAAATCCCGCCGTCATTCACTGTAACGGCAGCTGCATCCTCATTTCGTAAGAGCAGATTCGAACGTATTGATTGATTTTTTCAAAGTAAATTTCCACAATTGAGAACCGTTGTTCTTGCCAAATCTTAGGTTAGGTTAGGTTGAAGCGGTTGGCCTGTGGGACACACTCAGGTTCATAGCCCATTGTGATGCCACGTGGGGAGCTTTCCCTATTTCCCCTAAAACCATTATGTGCTTTTGAAAAATTTTAGAATATCTCCTATTTCTGCGGAACTGAGATCTTCCAATTCTTTAAAAATTGTCTGTCTAGAATAGCAAATCTCCTTCTTGGTAGAGCAGGACAATGGCACAGAAGGTGTAGGATTGTCCCTCCCTCTTCCTCATCAAGACTACTTCTACAGAAGTCATGTGCTTGCACACCCATCCTTTGGGCAATGTCCCGTTATGACAGAAATCAGTGTGCTAAGACTGTGTTTATTTTGACTTAGCAAAGATTCTGTGCGTTTAGCATTAAGAGTCGGCCACAGTTGATGGGCGATTTTGCAGGTGGCATGAATGCTGCAGAAGCTGTCAACATGCAAAAAAGGAAAAACCAACGTTACCGGAATGACCCGGATTTATATGAAGCCAAGGACTGTCACTTCAGTAGCATTCACCATACAACAACAACAATGCGTTATCTGGGTGTAAATTTCACTCTTCAGGTAGGCAATTCTTTAATGTGTTGGAGGACCTCAGCTCTGTAGAAATCATGGATTTACTAATTTACGCTGGGTTCATGCGGCGTCACTGGGGTTATCAGCCTGAGAGCATCCCATAGTGGACAATCTCTAACTAACTTATCCCACCCAGCGGAGCTATTGTTTGCAGCGGTGGCTACCTAGCGGTGGCAAGCAAGCACCAGATAGGCTAGCAACAATTCATTCAAACTTCGCCACAATTCTTTCAAAAGTATAAAAATGTATGAGCCACAAGTAAAAATAAAAATAAATTCACATTTACATATAAATATAGAATATGAATAGACGAAGCTCTGGCAGACTGGGAGGTAACGAACAAATTTGTATGAAGCCAATTTTTTTTTTTTGTTTTTTTGTTAATAAAATGTTGAAAACCCAGCGAAGCAATAAATTGCAGAAAACTTTATTACATATATACACACATACATAAGTAAAAGTGCGAATTGAAATGTCCGCTCTACTAAATCGTTACGAGTTCTTTTCTCTTTCGCCGCAATTGTATGCGACTATATACGTACCCAGAGAAGAGTATATCTTCTGCACGTGAGATTTGAAACCACGTTTTCATATCCGTTTCAAATGCGAATGCTGGCAATGAATTCAAATCCAAATGATATCCGCGCAGGTAGTACAGTGTGCCGTGCTTGTAAGGACAACCTTGCAACAAATTACTAAATTGATTCATTGAGGTCAAAACCTGCTGTATAAATGGCACTTGGTTTTTATTTGCCATCATTTGACAGCCATTCAAACGCGTCAAGTTCATGAGTACGAAATCTGCGGGACGTCGTGGCAATTTGATGAGTATATCCACACTGAACTGATTTAAATCCTTTTTGAATTGTAGTTCTGCATACACGCTGCTACGTTTCGAATTCTTGCTCACTTTACACGACAATTTGGCAATGTAACCTTTGGGATCGTTAACTGTACAATTGAATTGTTTATAGATGATTTCTAAGTTACTCTGCCAGTGACGATTTGGAATGCAAAGAAGTGGTTTAATCGAAGAAAAAAAATATATCAATAAAATAAAAATTAATGAACCATTGGTGGTTGACAGCACAAGTACTCACCTTGGAGCGTGCATTTTGTATAAGTATAAGAGGTTGCAACAACAAAACTAGAAATATTTGATTTAAATATTTTGAATGTTTCATCTTGGCCCGTCAATTATTGATTGTGAAAATTTAGCAGCTACTGAGTTGTGTTACCGAATGTCTGTACCAGCTAAAAAAAATTTGATTTCTTCATGTACACTTGTTAGAAAAAGTATACATACACATTTTGCTTATTTCGGGAACTATGTATCAAAACAATCATGGAGTGCATATTTTGGCCTACATACGAATGTATTATACTTAAATTTCTTGGAGGACTTTTCTGGCAGGATTAGAGGAAACTAACATATAGTAGCGAGCAATTCCATGTCAATTGATCCAAACATAAGATTTGGGGTATATTTGTAGGCTCGAGTATAGTAAGAAGCAAAATTAAAAAAAAAAATCTAATTTTAAGATTAAGCCAATGCTCAAAATTCGACTTTACAGTTTTTTAAGGTGTAAATGTAAAAATGTTAAAAAGAGGCGCAGATACTCTTTTTAACATTTTTGTGAACCTATGAAAAACCAACCCCATTTAATTGCTTACAAAAAGGGGCTTGCGACGCTTCGAGCGATTTGCAATTGGACCTGATATACAAGTACGTATGCCAGCGACCACTGTAGCCGAATTATTTGGTGGGTGACAACCATTCGGAAGCGCACAGCTTCGAGTCTCTATACTTGAAACACTAAAATCACAGAAAAAGTTTTTTTCCCCATATCTGCCATTCAGAGTCGTCTTAAAACTGTAGGTCCTCCATTTGTGGAGCAACATCAAGAGGCGCAAGGATGAACTTAGTAACTTGAATTCAAGAAACCACCTATTGTTATAACATTAAGAAAAACTGAAGATAGGGTTGAAGAAGACAGAAGAAATTATCTAAAAGGTTAATGTACAAACCTGAAATCTCTTCAATTTATGTTAAAAAGTCAGCACTGGGATGCTCAAGCTTTAGCCTCACCAAAACAGGACACCACAGCAGTAGTGAAACCGAATATCCTTAAAATTATGACGAATCTGTCTGCATGGACTTGCAAGGGACAGTGTTCGCTTAAAATAACCAACACTAATGAGAATTGCGATTTTTTTAGGCCCGACATGTACATCGACCGCCACGAATCTACCAATAGCTGGAAGGATTTTGTAATCCTTTCAGTCAATATTTTCGTTCAGTGGTATGACAATCAATGAACACCAAAAACTATCGGTTGATTCATTTAAAGGCATACTTGTTAAGCTTAGATAAGCTACTTACTATTTAATCGGGTTATCGCTTGCTAAGTTAGGTTAGGTTTAAGCGATTGTCCACTATGAGACACACTGAAGCTCATAGCCGATTGTAATGCCGCATTTGGAATTTGTTCTATCCTAAAACCAGTGCGTACTTTTCAAAAATGTTAGAAGATCGCCCAATTCCTCAGTACTAAGATCTTCCAATGCAAATTGTTTACCTAAAATGAACACCCATTCTATGGACGTGTCTGCCTATTATATATATGGGACGTTCCACGTCAACTGGTACACTAGCCGGTCCAAAATTCTATGGGACCGATTTTGAAGTCCAAGGTCTCAAAATGATCGTCTCAATGTCCACTATTGAAAGCTGTCTGGCCCATTGAGAAATTCAACATGGCGTCCAAATTATGGCGTCTAAGCTGACTAAAAATTAGAGTTTATTTAAAATCTTGTGTGCTCCTAAGAAAACCAGGAGCAATGAAAAAAAAGTAATACTGATTCTTTATGTTCTTAGGGGCGCAGATTACGATTTCGGAAGCAGATTTCCAAAATTTTATTTTATTTTTATTTTTTTTGTTTTTTATTTGTTTTTATTTTATTTTTTATTTTATATCGCCGTATTGGATCCGCTATTTTGAATTCTTGAAATATGACTCCAGAATCGCAATCAGCGACCCCAAAAACCCTTTTAAAACAGGTTTCAAAAAAATCGAAATAATTTTTTTATTTTTGACCGCCATATTGGATCCGCCATTTTGAATTTAAAAAATCTGACTTCAGATTCGTAATCAGCGACCCCAAAAACCTCTTAGAAATACATTTTAAACAAATCGAAATAAATTAATATTTTCGGCCGCCATATTGGATCCTGGATCCGCCATTTTGAATTTTGGAAATCTGCTTCCGAAATCGTAATCTGCGACCCTAAGAACATAAAGAATCAGTATTACTTTTTTTTCATTGCTCCTGGTTTTCTTATGAGCACACAAGATTTTAAATAAACTCTAATTTTTAGTCAGCTTAGACGCCATAATTTGGACGCCATATTGAATTTCTCAATGGGCCAGACGGCTTTTAATAGTGGACATTCAGACGATCATTTTGAGACCTTGGACTTCAAAATCGGTCCCATAGAATTTTGGACCGGCTAGTGTACCGGTTGACGTGGAACGTCCCATATATATATATGTATATAATTGGGCCCACACCCTTTTTGGGTGTTTGGCCGAGCTCCTCCCCCTATTTGTGGTGTGTGTCTTGATGTTGTTCCACAAATGGAGGGACCTACAGTTTCAAGCCGACTCCGAACGGCAGATATTTTTATGAGGAGCTTTTTCATGGCAGAAATACACTCGGAGGTTTGCCATTGCCTGCCGAGGTGCGACCGCTATTAGAAAAATGTTTTTCTGAATTTGGTGTTTCACCGAGATTCGAACCGACGTTCTCTCTGGGAATTCCGAATATTAGTCACGCACCAACCCACTCGGCTACGGCGAATGAAGACCATTGTATTAAGAGCTCTGAAAAGAGGGTGAATAGTCAAGAAGGGAAACAGAAAAGTATCAGAGGAAGATATAGGAAATAAGGGAAGAGAAACAGATGTAGGTAGTCCTGTGCGAACTTTCCAGATTCTTTGGTAAATTTGTAAGTATCCTCCAATTTTAGAGAACGAATATTACTCTATCTCACGACGTCGGAACCCAAAATTCGTAGCATTGCTCTAGCAAATACAGGACACGCACAGAGAAAGTGCTCAGTGCTATCCGCCTCCTTCAAGCAAGATTGGCACATTGGGTCCTCAATGATTCCTATGGCGGTCATATGCTGATCCCATGGGTTGTGTCCTGTAATAATACTGGCCATCAACCGAACGTCTTTCCTTCCAAGTTTTGGTCGAAAGCTTGACAGTTTTCTGATAAGACTTATCACAAAACACTTTGCAGTTCTGCAGCATTCTAGATCGGACCAAAGCTGGTCCCCAAAGCCACTAGAGTAGTGGGAAGCCGAAAACTGAAGAAGATCCCCAGGAGTTCGGCATATAGAGCTCCGACCAATCTGCCCTCAACCTTTGAACCATCTGTGTATACATCGATGTACTCATCCTGTCTTACATAGTTCCGATTTAACTCTTGGCTTGAGGGTAGGAAAGTCGTGAACGTTGTAATGGCAAGTTTAGGCAACAGTGCTTGGTTCACCAGTCTGAGAAGGTCCGAAATGCCAGCTAGGATTTCACCGTGGCCATAGCTCGTGTTTGACCTCATACTTAAAGTGCTCAAACTTATTGCCGCACTGCGCGCGCTATATCTTGCCTGCAGAGCTACCGGAAGGAAGTTTAATGCCGCATGTAATGATGTCGCCAGTTATGAGAACAAATGCAACGATTTGAACCTTGTCAACTCTTTCAATGTTCACACCCCTCGCGCATTCCACCATACTACAATACCATAATAGAGAATTGGCCTAACTACTGTTGTGTAGAGTCATTGTATTATTTTAGGTTCCAATCCCCATTTTTTTCCAATTAGCCTTCCGCAGGATTCCAACGCCCTCATTTTTGTGCGTGCTCTGCGTGCGGCTGTGAGCCCCCAATTTAGCTTCCCATCCAGTACAAGACGTAGACATTTAGCCCTTTTGTTCTCTTTAGCGGTTTCCTCCTGGGAATATTTGTTTAAAAGCGGGTGTTCTATGTCTCCTGCTAAAGAGTATTAGATCCGTTCTTTCAGAGTTTACTTCCAGTCCCCGACTTTTACGCCAAAGTGCGACAAGTCTGTTGAGAGACTTTTGTTGAAGATCACTCAATGTCGGAAGGTGTTTACCTTACGTTGCTGTTACAGTATCGTCGGCATATGAAATTAGTTTGCCTCCCATTTCTTCAACTTCATGAAGAAGATTACTGATGGTCAGATTCCACAGGAGATGTTACTCTATCCTAGAGTGTGCCCTGATCGAAAATTTATTAATTGCTTGTTAGCTTGAAAATTTATAAACACCAGATTGAGTATATCAGAGAAACTTAAAAAAAAGTACTACTTAGAGAAAAATCTCTATAGGCAGGCATTTATTGCGAGGGAACGCTGACTTTTTCGAAGAAGTGTACCATATTAACAAATTTACATATTCGCATTACTAGTTAGTAAAATCATTAGTAGCACTAATTATTATTATTTTTTAATCACCTAAACATGCGGAACAGATTACATCAAATGTAACAAAAATAAGAAATGTATGTATGTATGATATTTAGGTATCTGTTTGTTGGTTTTTTGTTTTTTTCTATGAAGCGTGGAAAATTATCACACACAAAAAATATGCAATGGTTTAATAATGAAGCTGGCAAACTTCTTGAAGCTGATTTATGTATGTTATTATTTCTAGTTTTTGCTTTTTTTTCTATTGAAAAAATATTAAAATAAATTGCTCGTTAAATTTTTTAGTGTTCTATAAGTAATTACATTTATCTAAAGTTCGTATTTCAATACACGTCTAGCACATAAGTGGGTAAAACCGCTAAAACACCAATCTTGTTATGGTGGTCGATTATGAAATTATATTTTTTTTAATGTTTGTGTTTGAGATTTCATTGGATTGCTGAACGAAGTGAAAGGTAAATTATGAACTCACAAATGTGGGAAATGGCGCGAATTTTGTTATTCCTCTTCAAATATCTGGGGCATGTATGCATCTAATATCTATTTTCTTGGTGCTTCCTCCTTCGTTCTATGACCAGAAAAAAAAAACAATGAAAGAGGTATCTTTGCCGCCAACGCTTTGAAAACTACCATTAAATTCCAATGGGGAAAATACACTTTTCTTTTTTAAAATGTTTACATATTGACGCTACTTTTAATTTCCATTCACAGGTATTCAAAGTATGATACCCTGTACTTTATTAAAAAAATATATATTTAATATAAAAACCCTGAAAATCGCCCAAAATTAAAAAAAAATTGTATTAAACAACACTTTTTTTTTCTCGGCCTAGAAAATGTTTAATAACTAAAGAATATATATGTTATTATATTGTTTTTAAATATATTTTATATATATAAATTTGGCCGGTTGATTTGTGGGGAGGCAAAAAAATCGCCCAATGCTCTGTGAAAATCATATTCTAGAGACCAAAATAAGAAACTTTGCCGAAGGAACCATACCTCTAAAACGAATTCTGATGTCCCCCAATTTGGGTCGAACTTTTTAGTTTCTTTTCTCATGTAAAGGCCAAAAATGGTGATATTTTGAAATGATTGTATGGGGAACCCCCAGGGGAGTTCCAGGGGGTGTGCCACTGGCATGGGTGGATCGGCTATCCAAAGTTAGTGGGGGTCGGTCATACATTTGGACTAGATTGGAGCACTCTAAATTGGTCAAAGTGGGATTTTTCGTTCGACCCAAATTGGGGGACATCAGAATTCGTTTCAGAGGTATGGTTCCTTCGGCAAAGTTTCTTATTTTGATCCCTAGAATACGATTTTCACAGAGCAATGAGCGATTTTTAAATCGACCCGCCTCAATATATATAATTGGCACGTACACCCTTTTTGGGGGTTTGGCTGAGCTCCTCCTATTACTGGTGTTCGTCTTGATGTTGTTCCACAAATGGAGGGACCTACAGTTTCAAGCCGATTCCGAACGGCAGATGTTTTTATGAGGAACTTTTTCATGGCAGAAATACACTCGGAGGTTTGCCATTGCCTGCCGAGGGGCGACCGCTATTAGAAAAATGTTTTTATTAATTTTGCTTTCACCGAGATTCGAACCAACGACCTCTCTGTGAATTCCGAATGGTACTCACGCACCACCCATTTGGCTACGGCGGCCGCGGCAGCAGAATATTAGACTTTCATTATATCATACATCCTTTCGTCGGATGGCACAGGAGGACAGAAAAATTGTTTTCCTCATTTTCTGTTCTAATGCATAAATTCGGATGCTAGGCATCGAAAATCACCAAATTACCTTATATTATTTTATATTTTTAACTTTTAAAGTTTGCTTTTGTATGGAAGATTATATTTGGTGTTTAACGAAAAGGTCCAAACAAACATAATAAAGTCGCTAAGTGAATACTTTTCAATATTATTTTTTTATTAACTGGCACAACTGAACAAATACATTTTAACTCACCTATCGACGCTACTAGTCGAGCGATTTGAACTTTTGCGGTACCCAAGTAAAATCTATTCAAGTAAAATATCTCTAATTCATTCTTTTTTAATCTGTAGTTCTTTTGTTAGTTTTGTGTTATTTATACCAGCAATGAGTCTCCTAATTAGCATTTTGGTAAGTTGTTGCTATGTACCCTAGGTAGCGAAACTTAGACACTTAAATCACCAAATGGCAAAAACAAAATACGTACATATATTATAAATGTCGTCGCTCTAGCGAAGTCACCTTCTATGAATTCTCCTTGGCTTATGGATATTATAATTAAAAATATTGAACACATTTAAAATTTTATTCACACTATTCAATTTGAAGTTTATTTTTCATAACTATAAAAAATTATTTTCCCCAATCTCTTCTACAACTTTTCCTTGTAACGAATCGTAGTGTAATGAATAGGTATTCATTACCAGTTTGGATAGAAAATTCAACCACAAAGGAATTTCCGTTACCTAATCTAATGCCGACATCACAGGTTCAAAATCATAGGAAAATTGCAAATACAGAACAGTAAAATCCTCTTAAAAGGACAGATATGCCAGCAGATTATTGCTAAAACGATGCTGTGTCCTGCATTCCAGCCAGCTACATGTGCATTTGCACACATACCCATATATGTACATGTATTCGTTACATCATAGTTAGTATGTAAATATGCATGTTCGGGTATATGTAGCTGCTGCTGACATCAATATATTGTGGTCGAATTCAGTGCTACAACTACAACGTGACCGGCATATTGATTTAAATTTTCTTAATAAACCCATTGAATTTGCTATTCAATGTAGAAGATGCCAACGTTTGATGCATTTACTCACGTTCGTGTATGAGGATAGCCTGGGCCAATGGTTGCGGTTGATGGTAAGTGATTTTTATAAAAATCCGTTCAAACTTTATCTCAAATGCAAATACTCAAATGGATTGAGAGATAGTATTTGAAATTTGGCAAAAGGATTATTGCCGCTTACTTTGCACTCAATATTCAATATCAACTCGCGTATGGCGAAAATTTTAGTACGCTACTTATAGTTGTAGCAAGAAAGACTTTCCTCCCTGGTGGGTCAAGACGCTGACCGACTTGAAAGAGAAGGTTAGGAGAGTCTTCAATAAATGTTACTAAATAAAGAGTATAAGAAAGTCATTAGAGATGCTAAGCGCAACACTTGGAAAGAGTACTGCGAATCCACTGAATCCGTAAAAGACTCGGCCAGACTTAGCAGGGTCCTATCCAAGGACCACTCTTGTAAAACTCTAGTCAAAAGAGAGGATGGGGGGTGGGCTGAATCTGCAGGCGAATCTTTAAAAATCCTTATTGATTTCCCGGAAAATTCTATTGCTCCAGTCTGTAACGAAGGCGCGAATCGGCAGGAGGGGTTACCTGCGATGTCCCTGACACCTGTACTGTCCGTTAACAGAATAAACTGGGCAATCGAGAGCTTTTCCCCTTTCAAAATCTCCAGGTATCGATGGTATCATGCCAGTAATGCTTCAGAAGACTAAAATCTTGGTGGTTCCCGCTCTTCAAAACATCTTTTTGGCGTGTATCTCGCTAAACCGCCTTCCTGCTAGCTGGAAGAAAACCAAGGCGGTCTTCATTCCTAAGGCAGGAAGGAGGGGCCACGTCCTGGCCAAGGACTTCAGACCTATAAGTCTTACCTTCTTTATTCTCAATGTGTTTGAAAGAGTGATCGACTATCACATCCGAGAGCACTTTGAAACCAGACTTTCTCCAGCCCAACACGCTTACCTGAAAGGGAAATCTACCGAGTCAGCCTTACATAAGGTAGTAGAGACCGTAGAGAAATCTCTGGAGGGAAAACAATTCCTGTGGATCTGCAGATTACATCCATTGCTGCTCAGAGTGCTATTAGTTTGAGAAGATTGGCCTTTGGAGACAACTTCCTGTAGGACATAGTAGCATCTTGAAGCAGATCTGTCCTTCCTTCTTTGTTTCTCGCACTGACCTCTCCATCCGCAAACTGTGCTTTGAGGGTTGTGCTAGCTATATCTTTCCGAGCAGGCAAGATTGGAAAGAGGGGAGGGTCAGTACGGATATAGACGCCTCTGTTTTCACTGACGCATCCAAAATGGAGTCCGGAGTGGGAGCGGAGGTCTTCGCGATCCTGCAGGCATGCAGAATGCTTCGGATTCGCTGTTGGGAGGGAGACATTAATATTTTTTCCGATAGTCAAGCTGCGATCAAGGCCCTGTCGTCGCCGTATTGCAGCTCTCTTCTGGTGAACTCCTGTAAGGAGGAACTCAAACGTCTCGAACGTGCAGGAAACATTTCCCTTATCTGGGTTCCTGGGCACAGGAATATAGAGGGAAATGAAATTGCCGATAAACTGGCCAGAAAGGGGTCAGCAGAACCGATTCCAGCTGTCCCCTTCTCAGACATCGGTGTCCCCTTGGCCGTCGTTAAAGGGAAACTACACAATTTCTAGAAAAAGCGCAAGACAGATGGAGGTCTGTCTCATCGTGTGCTATTTCGAAAACACTATGGTTTCAATACGATAGAAACAGAACGCTTAAGGTGATGGGAGTCTCCCGCCATTCAATTTCCAAACTCATTGCGGTGTTCACTGGTCACTGGGTGATCGGTACTCATGCGGAGAAGCTTGGAATTCCGTACAACCCCTATTGCAGAAGCTGTGGGGATCCTGCAGAGAAAGAGACTGTGGAACACTTTCTCTGCAAATGTCCGGCTCTGGTAGCTAGGCGCTTGAGATTCCTTAGCGTGCCCTTTGGGGATGACTTGAAGAAATTTTCCAGCCTAGATCCCTTTTCTAAAAAATTTGATTAATATCATTAAATTTTGTTCAAAATAAAAGCTAATTAGTTGCACTCACAAGTTGTCCTCAAATACCAAACGCACCCTGTAAATATCTCTGTTCAAAATAATAAAACTTAGAAAGTTCTAAAGAGCATCAAGCTAACAACAAATGACATTAAAGCTGCGACTTCAAATAATTTTTATAAACTTTTGACAAATTACTACCACCTCATGAGTGATAAATCACACACCAGCCAAGCGGTTGCATTCCTACTACATAGGTGCATCTGTTTGTGTATGCGTGCAAGTATTATATTACTTCATATCAAATTTTGAAGAGAAATATTTCAGCCACGTATTTCTTATCATTTTTTGTGTTTTTCCTTGAAACTTTCATGGAAGTCACCAACCAAAGAGTTGGTTGCACCAAAAGCACTTGATAACAAATGGAATCTATGCGCATTCAAATAAAGTGCTACGTAAGCAAGAGACTAGGCAAAAAGCGCAACTTGAGAGCGTAGGATACTTGAAGTTTTTTGCGTGCAACCGCAGAGAAATTGAATACTCACACACAAAGAGGAAGCATTTGCTCCTACTCGCAAGTATGTATATGTTTTAGTATTTGTGAAGAGAGTGGGAGAAAAAATCTTTAAGTTTTGCAAAAATTCACTTATTCTTGCTTAGTCGTCTTTCACTTTATGTTTTTTTTTTGTTTGGTTTTTCGCTTAGTTGGCAGCCATAAAGTTGTCTGCGACAGAGCATGCAAACAACATGAATAAGTCCCAGATCCACCCACTGGTTCTAGCAGTTGCCTTCAATGAAGTAAAGTCTCAATTTAGTAAATTGCAGCAACGCCCAGTTGAGTGATGGGCAGAAGAAAAATGTAGTAGATAGTTAAAAGCAGACGAAAAGCACTATCGTGCAGTCGTGGCATCAACATTGGCGACATCATCATCAACATCATCATCATTATCAGCACCAGCTTCGCCTTGTGCGTCCGCAACAATTGTGTGTTTGTGCTCCTCATCATCATCAATGCAAACACGCTTCTAATCATCATCATTAACACTTTATTAATTACATTGTCATTAATAACATTTTCATTAAGATGAGGCACACAATTCGTTGTGAATTGTCCAGGTTGTTAAAGCTGCAATAGCTACCACAGCCGCCACTTTGTCTCAGTTGGCTCCCGCAACTACAAAATACGCAGTGGTCTGTGACTTTTGCACACCTGCATCTACAATTGTCATAGTGCCCGCGTGTAGCCATAAATCTGAAGTAAGGTAAGTACAGTAAGCAAGTGCAAGCACCGTCGAGAGGGATAAGCCGTTGATGTAGACGAACCAAATGCCAAGGGACATACACTGCTGGTAATTAGTTAGAGCAAACTTTAATCATGAAGAAGAGATACAAGTAGGTTGTAGGTGTTTCGAAAGAGAATTTGGATTATAAATTGAAGTAAGCAACACTGCCGTTAGATAAATGAGTATTTTGTCAATCATTATAAACAACCTGCAAAAAAACAGAAAATATTTACTTACGTAGATTGCGCTAAAATAGGAACGGCTTTGTTCTGATAACTACGAGTTTATTTATTCAAAATAGTCTCCTCTGGCCTCGATACACTGTTTTGCGTGATCTAAAAGCTTTTCGAAAGAACGTTTCAGTTCATTGACCGGAACGTCCTTCCGGATGTCGGTACAACCCTTTTGGATGGCCTCTACAGACGCAAGTCACAAGAGTGAATCGATGACATGGTGCATTATTATTCAATAAGCACCAACTTCCTCCTGCGCAGTATTCAAAACGCCAAGATAGAAAATTGCATTGCGATTTGGCCCGGCCCGTTGGTACGAACTCCTTGTGGACAATTCCGTTGGAATCTTAAAAACAAATGAGCATCAACTTGATTGTTGATCCCTACAATGTTGTAAACGAAGTTCTCGCCTTTTCTCGCCTCTTTAATGAGGTCCTTCGATTGTTGAATTCTGAGCAATTTTTGGTCCTCAGTTAACTTGTGCGGAATGAAATGTGCACAGATGTTTCGTAAGCCCAAATGATCAATTAAAATGCATCTATAATCGACGTATTGGACTCCGATGCCATGAATTTCAATGATGATTTTGGTTCATTTTTCATAAATTTACGGACAATTACGGAGTTTCGATGACTAGTGATTTTGGGTGGCCCGTATGTTCATTGTCATTTATGCCCTCACGACCATCTTCGAAACGTGCAGACCACTGACGAACACTAACACGCGATAACGAGATAAACAATCATCGCCATAAACTTTTTTCATAAATTCAAATGTTTCGGTAAACGTTTTACCGATTTTAAAACCAAATTTGATGTTAACTCTTTGTGCGAAACTCATTTTTGTACCGATAACATAAACATTTTGACGACACTTTAGACGCAATAACTTCGCGACCACAGAACCGAATGTCACCAAGCTTTCACTGGAAGTCAGCTAGAGATATAACTTCTAATGCACGAACTCATTAAAAAGCTGGTGCTATCAAAAACATTTTTATGACGGCAGTCTCGTTTATTTTGGACTTCACCTTGTATATGTCGGCTTTTGGCCGGTTTTTGGCTCAGATCACTGTTTGCTGGCGCCATTTGGTGACACCGAGTGCTGTCAGGATATGCCTCACTTCATCTCTCCAACGGAGATTGGGTCTTCCTCGGCAGCCACCAGTGGGTTCCCTCTCGAAGGACTGCCGTGCCGGAGCACTTTCGTTCATCCTCGAGACATGGCTTTTGTTCATCCTCGAGACATGGCCAAGCTATATTTTAATAAGCTTCACTATGTCCACATGTCGGCATAGCTCATACAGCTCGCTGTTCGAAAGGATATATCGTCTATGTGAAGAGGGCCAAAGATTTTTCGGAGAATTTTTCTCTCGAAGACTCTCAGTGCTCTCGCATCAGTTGTCTTCATCGTCCAAGCTTCTGCGCCATATACAAGGACAAGATGATTAGGCCTTTGTCTAGTGTTGTTTTCGTTTTTCGGGAGAGGGCTCTACTTCTCAACTGCCTACTGAGGATGGAGGATGGTGAGTGGTAAAAGTCCAGGATCGCCATTCACTTGGGAATGGCCAGGACGATTCTTCTCTATATGGTCCAAGCAGCTTACAACTTTCACCTGAGGGTGTTGCGAAATATTTTTATAAGTGGAGAAAAAAGGTATCACTTGAAAATTGCACTGGTTGGTTAGTGGGCTGAAATGGTGATTCACCATTCACCAGTGCTTCCGCACCATTTTGTTGCTACCACCAAATTATACGATCATTTATTCACGGCTATATCCAGTCTGTGCGATTGAGAAACCTTATAAGGTTGTTTACGTCTATGCCGGCCAGCTCTTTGAAGCTTTCAAACAGCGGTTTGCCAAAGGTTGACATCCTCGCCTACCATTGGGCAGAGCATTCACAGATGTGAAGCCAAGTTATCAGTGGCGCGAGTCTGCAGGCATCAATCCGTTTCGTATTTGTCAATGTTGACGTTTGTTTGTGGTTGTAGATATTTTGAGGATTCATAGTTATTTTGAGAAGATCGCATTATTGATTGCACCCAGTAGCGTGAACACCGATTCTGCAATAACGTTATTCATGACAGATCCCCTATCCTGCCAGTTCATTCGCTTTTTCGTGGTAAGGTAAGGTAACGTTGCAGTTTTCACTCAAGGTGGTAAAGCTATTCCTACGTTGTTCCACCAGTTTAGAGGTTGTTGTAGACATAACCAGTGCCTAGCTTGGCTATCCAGGAAAAGGAGAAAATCTGTGATTAATAGCCTACAAGCTTCTCTTATTGCAAATACTTCCGCACGAAGACACTTCTAGTATTAGGAAGGCGCACTGATTTTTCAATTCTAATCTATGAGAATATTTACCTCACCCAACACCACGAACCATCTATGTACCATAGTGTCGAAGTTATTTAGTAAAAATCCCAAACTCAGTCCCTCTCGAGATGGAAGAGCATGGCAAAATTCCTAATGAATGTCACCGTTTGGACGATGTAATCAGTCCTCTCTAAGATGAACTGAGTTTGTTGCAATAATAGACTAGCATGAGTTTTTAACTTCCAGAAAAGTCAAAAGAATTGCAGTCTATTTTACTAAAGTTCAATGAGCTTTAAACTGTGTGCTCCAATTTCTTTTAGAAATTCTGAAAAGCTGTAGAAGATAGCAAACACTTTTCGCGGTTTTACAGCAAAATTAATTCACTCTAAATTTCTGCAATAATGAATTTTCATTTATATGGCCCTCTCATTAGATATATGTTTTTATCATATCAGAGAAGTGTGATGAGTGAAGTCAGAGAGCGCAGAGCTTTACAATTTGCGAGAAGAAAATATCTGAGCACGTTAATTTGCCGACCACAGCTCTATACACAGCAAAACAGCTCTCTCAAACATTTTCGTAGACTCTGTGGAAGAGTTTCTCTCAGTGTTCTTCTGAGTATTTATATGTATCCAGTGAGATATAAGGCGTACAATTGTTGGCGTATGCCGATGATATTGACATTATCGGCCTTAACAACCGCGCTGTTAGTTCTGCCTTCTCCAAACTGGATAAACAGGCAAAGCGAATGGGTCTGGTGGTGAACGAGGACAAAACGAAGTACCTCCTGGACTAAGTAGGCAATGAGCAGTAAAGTCCTCTCTCGACGAACGAAACTAACACTCTACAAGGCTCTCATCATGCCCTTCCTAACGTATGGCGCAGAAGCTTGGACGATGACAACATCCGATGAAGCGACGCTTGGAGTGTTTGAGAGAAAGATTCTACTCAAGATTTTTGGACCTTTGCACGTTGGCAGCGGCGAATATCGCAGGCGATGGAACGATGAGCTGTATGAGCTTTACAACGACATAGACATAGCGCAGCGAATAAAGATCCAGCGGCTACGCTGGCTGGGTCAAGTTGTCCGAATGGATACAAACGCCCCGGCTCTGAAAGTATTCGATGCGGTACCAGCTGGTGGTAGCAGAGGAAGAGGGCGGCCTCCTCTGCGTTGAAAAGATCAGGTGGAGGAGGACTTGGCTTCACTTGGTGTATCCAACTGGCGCCGGTTAGCACGAAAAAGAAACGACTGGCGCGCTTTGTTAAACTCGGCCAAAATCGCGTAAGCGGTTATAGCGCCAATTAAGAAAAAGAAGAAATGAGATATAAGGTATGTTTATGAAGCAAAAGGTGTGAAGTATTTGTTTCAAATTATCACGCTTTGTTGTTCTTGTACCCAAAAAAACTTGCAAAGCAAGGCAAAGCGACATTTAATTTTGAGGGGAAGTTGCAAGTTCTTACTGGATAAATTTTTACTTGTAAGAACAGCTGATTGCAAAGTAAAAATAAACACGAATTACAATTGGAAGGTTCTTCATCTGACAGTAATGATGAAATGGAACAAATTATTGTGGACCAAATGAAATCATGTGATTCCGAAGCTCGTTATTTTGCATTTTATTTGCTTTATTTTCTTTTGAATGCAATACGAGGTAGCTCAAGTGAAATTTTTTTTAATTTTTGAGATTTTTTCTGCCAACAATTTAATCAGCTGTTTGTAAAACTTGCAAATTCTTACTGGTTCTGCGTTCATATACTTTTTTTTTGTTGATATTATTCTCTTTGAGAGAGAATTCTCTGAAATTAAGTTACTGGCAAGTTGCTGGATAATTTTGACATGAACAGTCCTATACTTACATATGTTTCAATACAACGTTTTTCCTCTACCGTGAGCAAATAGCTTTAGGTTTTTCATTTTCGCAAGCATAAATGTTTGAGTTTCTAGTTGGCCACTTGACAAACCCACATTTATATAAAAATACCTACACATTGACGCGGCTATTGTCAGAAAGGGAATACCAACACGTTCGCCCTCCTAAACTCAATTGGCACGTAATTGGATGCGGTGACTATGATTCTAAATGCTCTGCTTGGCAAGCAATTGACCTTTGTGGTAATAACAGGATCTGTTCGAGTGTGATCAGACTCTATAGTTATGAAATTTAATACAATATGGCTGAATAAAATAAGCAAATACAGTTTGCACCTATCCAAATATATGTAAAGTCATTGGAAGTATTTTACACATTTCCGCTCAATGCTGCTCCCTCAAGTCTTCATTGTAATGCAATACGAGAGAAGAGCTCCGGCTACTTTGCTGCAGTACAAACTCATCTTTCGCTATAGCCATTCTTGCTTTCTCTTCTCTCTCCTTCTACATTTATTCTACATCTGCTATCTGGTATCATTGTTTTAATGATAATGTAAAATTAATTGTTTCCACTTTCTTGAGTGACACTGTGCAAATTGTTGCTTTTGTTTCAAAATCGACCAGCAACAGCAAGTAGCTGCACACTCATGTAGCAAGGCATTGAGTAATTGCGCCCACTACTCGTACAACAATTGCTAGCACTTAAATTTAACTAGAAATTGAATACTGTCGATATGTATGTAAGTGCGTATATTGAATAGGGAGCAATGAGGTGGATTAATTTACTGGAGTACTTGCAACTTTGGATATTATATTAAATTATTGCATGGGAGATTTTAAACGAATTGAAAACAAAGTGCTCACGCAAGCCTCTGCTATGTATTGCAACCAGGCATGAAAGGAGCTTTATCATAATTTCTATATACTATAGAATAAAGTCTCAAAATAGATTAACTGCATGAATGAATTGTAAATAGAGCAGCAACTTTAGAAAATAACACACAGCAACTTTGATATTAAAAGATTTACCCTGATAATTTTTGTCGCATTTCTTTCTCACATATACTCGTGCTTATGTTGTCACGAAAGGGCTGCAGAGATATTATTGGCCGCACATGCTCACAAAATTGGGATTGCTAACACGGACAAATGCAGAAAGGATATTGAGGAAACTTTAGAACTTTAGAAACATTATCAAAAACGCGTTTGAAATGCCTGGGAGCCCCACTGTTTGAGGGTCGGGAGGACGTCTCAAAAGCGGATCTCCCAGATCTGCTTAGAGTCGCCAAAAGCGTTGATATCCTACTTGATGTCCACTTTCAGTATTCATAGATGTCGGTCTCCATCTGTTATCGCTTAATGCCAACCAGGCTAACCTAACCTAAGCTTCAGCAAAACAATTTAGTGTATTCATGACAAAAATAGCACAAAATTAATTATCTGCACTATCTGACATCAAAAAATTGTAAATGCAGTAGGAAGAAATTCTTGTGTACTCACAATTAGAAAGTTGTTAATAGGATGTGTGGTTTCATTTTGCATAAAATATACTTTCAAGTCAACCTTTCATAGAAAGCACCAACATTTTTGCTTCGTCTGGAGAAATATTTTGCCATTCACCTTTAATAATCCACTTCAAATGCTCGCTATGTACGATTGAGAATTAAGATCCGAAGACTGGGGAACTATATGAGAGTACAGATTTACAATTGTAAAGCAAATAAGCTTGGATAATCTGAAAATTACGTTTGGGGTCATGGTCTTGCACCACCTAAAAACTCGACCGATACCCAGTTCTTCGACACTTGGCACCAAATTAGCTTTTAAAATTAATAGATATTGAAATCTACCCGTAGCACTTTCCATAAAGGCAAGCCTACTCCTTTCGCGGGCTACCCTTACACTGCCACCGCGGTATTTGATCGAAGGAGTGAGGTTTTCCTTCCTCAGCGCAGAATTCGCTTTTATCCGTACCGTGTTCTTTACAGCCCTAACTTTTCATACTACAGTCTGAGTTTCACTCGAAAAACATAGCTTTTTTCAAAAGCCCGCCACTTTGTTATTTTTCAAACAAATTTTCCCATTGTAGCACCTGCCAGAATGACAAGCCTCCTGAATAATAATCAGTTTAACTTTTTCGTTTCAGATGTCCTGAAGAGCCAAAATCTTGTTGACAAGCCACCTATCTTTTTTTATAAGACGCTTATTTTGGTTCCACAGTACAACAAAAAAGTATGTCAAAAAAACTAATGTTTTTGTATACTATTTGATGTCAATAATAACATACTAAATCAAAACGATCGCATTTTATTTTCTTAAAAACAAAAACCTAAAAAAAATCTATAAAAAATGCGTATTTGACCAGACTACTACATGAAGCAAAGAAAGGAGTGAGTGACTCCAGGAGATACCCCAAAGCCAAGAGTCAAGTCGGATTTTCATCCAGAGAAGTTAATTATATGCGTTTGGTGGAACTGAGAGAGCATGGTGTACTGGGAAACCCTCGAAAAGAATATCACGGTCAACTAGGAGCTCTACATTGCTCAACTACACCGCGTGAATGAGCCTATTGGACTGAAAAGACCTGATCGATATGGAGAAACCATACTCCTTCACGACAACGGCACGCCCCATGTTGCACAAGACGTCAAAGCCGTATTCGATGAGCACGCATGGGAGGTCCTTCAGCATTCGCCGTATTCTCCGAACCTTGCACCGACCGATTGCCATCTTTTCCGCTCCCTGTCAAATAGCGTTACTTTCGATAGCAAAGAGGTCTTTAAAAGCTGACTCAACAACTTCTTTGACAAGTTTTGGCAGAACGCCATCACCAAATTGATCGAGAATTGGCGAGAAATTGCAAACAGCAACGGCGAATATACAATTGATTAACTTATTAATATAATTATTGTTTTTTGTTTAAATAAAAGTCTGCTTTTCCTTTCCGCTTTTCCCCAACCCAATACATCTGCTGATTTGTTTTTGTGTTGCTCACTACTCTTTCGTATATTCTTCACCTTAATGGCAGAGCAGCGTATCTCGGGAGTTTGCTCGTTTAGTGTTAATAAGTTGTGTAGCCACTAAAATGAGATCTAGATATTTGAGTATGCCCTTGAAATATGTAAACAAAAACAGTACTAGGAAGAAAAAGATGGAATGTCCATGTCACACCCGACTGAAGGCATATGGATAGAGTTTTTCAAGTGATGAGTAACTCATCACTTCATAATTAATCGTGAATATGTTCCTGGTGGACAGTCAATGACTGGAAAATTCTATGGTATTGTTATGGACCGGTTGCGTTTTTGGATCTTGCGCCTCCTCAACGTGTCTGCCCATTCCTCGTTCATTGCGCAGGAGGTTTTGGTGAGAGAAGGCATTCTAATACTTATGTGTCCAATGAATAGCCCAAATATTGCTCTATATAATATTATCTTATTCTCTAAGATAAAGTCACAAATCAAGAAAAATCCTCAAGTCGGCCTATAGCATTTCAAAAGAAGCTGTAAAGGCGGTACTAAAATAATAAGCTTTGGAAGATTAATCAGCGCTTTTCCAATCATTGGAAGCTCGGAATCATAAGGTGGAGTTAGGGGAAAACTATTGTGAAGTAAGATAATAAAGTTTTGCTCGTAACTTGATTAGATTTTATTAATAAATTCGTGATGCGTAAATGGGGAGAGGGTTTTAAAAAATTCTACTAAATTCGTGCTGAAAATGGGGCTTTAAAAACTTCACAAAAACAATTTTTTTTTTACAAACATACGTATCTAAATACTTAAAAGTAAATAAACCTTCAAACAATTTTTACTTTTATACTTTTCATTCTCACACCGCAAATTGTAATTAAAAAGCACTTGCGGTTTTTGAGCTTATCAACCTGACAGCTATGCTACTGCAAAAAAGTGCACACACAACAACAACAATTACGCAAATCAGTTCAACGGTATTCATATGCCTCTAGAAGAATATAAAAGCTTTTTAAATTCAGCAAATCGTCACAGTCGTTTAAGTGACCTATCCCAGTGCAACAACCATCTACTTCGTTCGAAGACAATACTTCACATCAACATGTCCAGCGAACAAAACAAAAAAGCAATCGATTTGCTTTTCCAGAACCCCTTGGAACCCGTATTCTCAGCACGTGATGATGGTAAATCCATACTTGACGTACCAGACAGTTTCTATACCGAGCAGTATGCCGAAGTTAAGGAGGACATTCAAAATCGTTTCGGCGAGGAAGTCGATGTAAAAATACCCGTTCGTGATGTGCGACAAAAACCAAGCTTAGACTTTGCTAAACCGCTAGGCAAACGGCAACAATTCTCTCTCTTCTATGCACCACATCGTCGCATCGCCGCACAACTCATTCAATTGCTGCTAGGACCCGCAAACGAGGAGGATTTCATTGCCATGGCCGCTTATGTAAGGGACCGCGTCAATGCATTCCTCTTTCAGTATGCCTTTTCGGTAGCAGTACAGCATCGCAAGGATACCGGCAACTTTCAAGTGCCAGTGATTGTGGAGCAGTTTCCACAAAACTTTGTTGAACCATCAGTGTTTCAAGATGCACGCGCGGAGGGCAAACTTGTCGCCGATCCCGGAAATCGCGTAAGTAGCTATTGAAATATTTGTATCATCACTGTGTTTAATAATTTCTTTTGCACTCCCTACATAGCGCCGCATAGAGATTCCACAAAACTTTACCGCCTCTGACCGTGAGGAAGAGCAACGTCTGAGTTACTTCCGCGAAGACATTGGCGTGAACAGCCATCACTGGCATTGGCATTTGGTATACCCCGGCTCAGGACCCGAAGAGGTGGTGCGCAAAGATCGGCGTGGGGAACTCTTCTATTACATGCATCATCAGCTTATGGCGCGTTACAATGTGGAGCGCTTTTGCAATAATTTAGCCAAGCTACAACCACTGAACAACGTACGCGAACCCATAACCGAGGGTTATTTCCCGAAAATTTTGTGCAGTCTTAATAATCGCACCTATCCGGGACGTGTGGCCAAAACGCAGTTGAAGGACATCGATCGCGACGGACGTGTGATGGAATTGGCTGATATTGAGCGCTGGATCAACCGCGTAGTACAAGCCATCGATCAAGGTTATGTAACAGATGTAAGTGTAACTGCATGATAGGAAGCTAAATTTTATATAGTAAAAACGTAAATTTTTCTCATTTACACAGGCAAGCGGTAAAAACATTCCTCTGGATGAAGTTAAAGGCATCGACTTACTTGGCGACATTATCGAGTCCACCGATCTCTCTGTCAACCCTGGCTTCTATGGTGATTTGCACAATCAAGGCCACAATGCAATTTCATTCTCACACGACCCGGATAATCGTTTCTTAGAGGATTTCGGCGTAATGGGCGATGTAACAACCGCCATGCGTGATCCGATATTCTATCGCTGGCATGGTTATCTTGATACGCTTTTCAATCGTTTCAAGGAGAAGTTGCCAGCCTATAGCGAGCCTGAGCTGGGCTATGATGGTGTATCAGTCATACGCGCCGACGTGCGCATCTTGAGCGCCTCGAAGAATATCATAAACACATTGCTAACTTACTGGGAAAAATCTGATGTGGACCTGGCCGCTGGTCTGGACTTTGGCCCAGGTGGCAGTATTTATGCTTTATTCACCCATTTGCAACACTCACCGTTCGAGTACATGATTGAGGTGAACAACGAGACTGGTGCGGTTAAGCGCGGCACCTGTCGCATTTTCCTCTGCCCGATCACTGATGAGCGTGGCACGCCATTAAGTCTAAATGAGCAACGTCAATTGGCAATAGAGCTTGACAAGTTTCCTGTGAATTGTGAGTTGAACACTGAGAACGGAAAAATGTAGCAAAACAAGAGATTTTGAGCTGACACGAGAGAAGATTGATGGTTTTTGGCAAAGCTTCACTTAAGTTTCACTTTTGGCAAACATTTACTTAAGTTTAACTTTTTTTACACTCATAAAATTTATTTATGAATATTTTCTGGCCGTCTCTCTATCGCTCGCAACGCATTTCATATATCCTGCACTTTTAATCCAACTTTATCACGATTTTATTATTTCCAGTGATGCCTGGCGTTAACAGAATCAACCAACCCTACGACAATTCCAGTGTCACCATACCGTACGAACGATCCTTCCGTCGCATTGGCAACGCCCATTTGCCTGAAGATCCTCGAAAGTTGGCGGAATTCCGTTTCTGCGGTTGTGGCTGGCCTGCACATATGTTGCTACCAAAGGGCAAACCCGAAGGAATGCAATTCGAATTGTTTGTTATGATCTCGAACTATGATGATGATGCAGTGCTGCAGAAAAACAATGCGTGAGTAAAATTTATTTAAAACACAAGCAACTAATATTAAAAAAAACTAAAACACTCTTTTATTACTTAGTCCGGACGTTTGCGGTGATGCTGCCTCGTTTTGCGGTCTTAAGGACAAATTCTATCCCGACAAGCGTGCTATGGGCTATCCATTCGACAGGCGCTTGCCAGCTGATACTTTGACTGCGTTGACTGACAACTTTAGCAACATGCAAAAGACACCGATTAAGATACTATTCCGTAATGAAGTTGTTGAAAGGAAGCGCACTTGAGAAGGGCCATGAAGTCTCATCCCAAACGCTTAGAAGCTATGAATTTGAGGCTAAAATTACTGGAAATGATAATGGATTTTCGTACCTACTATTATTCTAAGAGAAAATAAGTTGTTCTGCTATTCACAACCTTATGGATATTTTTTTTTTTATTATTTCTATTAATCAAAGCTATGCGAAGCATCAAGTAAAACTCTATTGCTATATACTCTTTTTATATAATCATTGATTATACTACTGAAGTCTTTATAATATCTATTCAAAAAAACATTAAATAGTTTGTCAATAAATGCATATATCTTAGCAGCACTAACAAATGACGAAAAATACTATATTCGCTCCTTTAAGGTACACTTCTGGAAAGAAAACGTAATGGTTGCTTGAAGCAGAGTTGAGATAACTATAAAAATATGAAAGTTTTGGGGATGTCCATATTAGGGAATTTTTTTTATCGTGGCATTTCGACATATCTCAATGGCAGGTACTTCAAAATCAAACTGGGATCAATCAGGGGTTTACCTCCATCTCTGCCGGTGTCTGTATTATACACAATATTTACTGCGGATCTACCACTCTCAAGAATAAGGGAGACTGTAACTTACGCTAACGATAACGTCTTTATGTCTACTAGTCACAACAGCATTTTTGCGTCACATTTTCTACCAGAAAATACACTTTGAAACAAGACACATGTGCTGCCGTCACTTTATTCGATCACAGGGTATCACTCACAGGTGCTATGAGTGCGACAACTAATGATGCCCTTAATGCCATTCCGAACTTGCAACCTCAACATCTTCGAATTCGAAAGGAAGCGATGAAGGCGGCGTACAGGCTCAAGTTAAACGGAGTCTTGGGAAATGAAGAAAGCATTGACCACTGTCAGATATACCACCAGTTGTAGGAGCGGTGCACACTGTTCACGATGTCAGTGGACAATCAGGTGCGTTTCGTTAGCTTTGGTAGGAATTATGATGTTTTGATCCCAGATAGAGATCAACGGTTAAATGCAGAGAACCTATTAACGAGATATCAGCACACTTTCTATACCGACGGATCCAAAACCAGTGATGGTTGCGGATTTGGATTGCACTTAGACGAAGACACTAAGTACTCCTATGCCACCGGACAGATGGCCACGGTATTTTTTACGGAAGTCTATGCCATCTTGAACGTGGGGTTACTAGATAATTGAGAAAAATGGCGGAAAAATAGCGAGCTTTCTTCTAAACTCAGCAAAAAGGACCTGAGAGTGCTGGTGGGTGTAATCACAGGACACAACGCTTGTGGTCTACTAACGCATGTGGCTGACATAGGGGTCATCAACAACGCGATATGCCTATCCTGTCTTGAAGATGACGACACTGCAGAGCATTTTCTCTGTAGCTGTTCGGCGTTTTCCAGAATCAGATATTGGGTTGCTGAAACTGATATACAGAATATGGAAAAAGTGCATGATCTTCCGGATCTCTTAAGAATCCAAGAGATTTATGGAAGAGTGATCTCAAACTAATTTTTCCGTCTTACCACCCACATTTTATCTTTCCTATCTCTATTTTTTCTCTGAAATCTATCCTGGTGTAGTACAATGCTTTCCTGACTGAGTGCTTGGCTTTGTCCAACTCCCCACAAATCTAATCTAATCTAATTTAATGTCGGGTAGTTTTCGAGAAATCGCGAAATAACCGATTTGAATTAAAGAATAAAAGGTAGGTGATACAAACTGAAAGGTCTAGATAATCCGCCAGCCGATGAAAACAAGCCTTGAAACAAATTAAAGGCAAGTAAATTTTGCTTTTCTTTAATATTTCATAAAAAATAACGTTTTCATAGTACATGTTTACAAAATAAAAAAAATAAAAAAATATTTTTGGGAAAATATGAAAGTATTCTTTTTTTTTGTAAAAAGTATTCTTTTTTTTTTGTAAAAAGTAAAAGATATTAAATTTTTTTATACAATAGTATAATTTGCCTTTCCTCTTTAATTCAAAACCGTTATTGGGCAATATCTTAGAAACAGCAAGTCAGAAAAAAATTTACATTTCCTGTCTTAGCGCCGGATTTTACATAGTAATAGAATAGCATGCCTCTCGATTTTTGGCCCATTTTGAGCTTATTGCCGCAGCAGGGTTAAATCAGCTTATATTAATTTTAGTCGAACCAAGTTATTTATAATGCACAATTTATGATTCAACGCATTTTACAAAAATTTAGTGGTCACCATTAAAGCGCTCCACAAAACCGCAAATAAATAACGCCGAATTTCCAAAAAAATTACAACCCACAAAGAAATTTCGCGTTTGCTGGACCAGCATCGAGATATCAATAAAATCGGCTGTTCATCATACTTCTCTCTATATCTGGTGCTAAATATGCAGCCGGATTATCCATTTCGGAATTGGGAAAGTATCAATCAAGTTCATTTGATCAGCGTATATAATCATTGTCAACTAATGCGTCATGTAACTGGTTGAATCAGCCAGATAAAGCTGAATCGCTTCAAAAATTGCAGCATAGTGACTATGGAAAGAAATCTAACAAATAGCGCCAAATGCTGCGTGTCATGAAATTTTCAACAAAAAGTTTTTTAGTGATGCAGCGCACTTCGTACTCAGTGGAAATTGTCCGAATGTGAGACTCGACGAATTTCCGTGGGATTGGTAAGAAGGCATTGCATCCGCCGAAAGTCGCTGTCTGATATCATATGGTTGTATTTCTTCGAGCCCCTAAAATTTGAGGTTTGAAAAATCTGGCATTCGCGGCCAGGAAAAGACAAGACAAATGATCATTTATGCCCTACTACTACCACTGATTTTGAGTTCAACAAGCGAGTTCTATCCTTTCTCTATACTAAACGGGAATAGTTAAGAGCAACACGAGAAGCCCAGTCCTTATCTAAATGGATTTTATTTACGCTGAATACTTTTAACGCTTGAGCATTTATATCAATTCACCGATTTGGCTTGCATCTACGCTTGCTCTATCTTAGATAAAAATTTAAATCACCTCGAAGTGCTGATAGAAAAAGCCCGTAGAGCTATGTGGGCCTCGCGAAACCTTTGTGGTAGAACATGGGGTCTATACCCTAAAATGATTCATTGGATATATACCGTCATGATTAGACCGATCATCACCTATACCCCCTTGGTTGATGGCCGAAAGCCAAACAAGTAACCACTAAATTACTACTTAGTAGTTTTCAAAGACAGACCTGCATGGTAATAACTGGTGCCATAAACAGCTGTTCCACTGTTGGTATAGAAGCGATTGTAGGACTAACCCCGCGGAGTATTTTTTCCAAAATCTGTGCTGCCTGAAGTCTTTCTGTCTTTGGTCATAAGTACAATCTGTATCAGAAGAAAATAACCGGTTTTTTCTTATAACTTCAAGATATATTTCGTTCTGCTTTTTGCCAACCAAACAAAAGTGAGTCAGAAGTACGCGAAGCGTTTCGAGACGGTATTTTTATGCACGCATTCGAAAGAACCGAAATTATCTTACGCAGCGGCTGCAAAAGTGATTGAAAAATCAAAAAAGGTTTTTGTGATGTGGAATCAGCGATATAAAGTATACAAAAATGGTGATGACTTCTCTGGGCGCGGCTTGAATTGAGTGATGACAAAAAGGCAGAATAAAGTCATCGTCCAACTTTTTAAGTGGGGCCCTTCTTTGTGACTACGCCAAGCACGATCAGTTCTTGGTAAAAGGGGAATAGATGTGGGTATCAACACCATCAAACGTCGACTGAAGGAGGCGAACATATCCTACCGTCCCACATCATCAAAACCACTGCTCTCTCAAAAACACAACAACAAAGCAAGAAAATAGCGTCACATTATTAGACTGGCCTTCCCAGTCCCCAGACGCCAACCCCATGGAAAATGTGTAGAGAACTATGAAAACGCGTCTTGCCGCAACGCTAGTCCATGATTTAAAGCAACTCGTGCGTCAAGTTCGCAAAATCTAGTCCTATTTTTTGACGAGCTATGCAGAAAAGCTGGTTCAAAGCATGAAGAAGATGCCAGGATATACTCGACAACGATGGAAACTACACGGCTTATTGAGTAATTGCGATTCATAGTTTTGTACATACTTTCATGTAAAAAAATTTTAAATATATGTATGTACATATATCTTTTATACTTCATGAATAATCCCGGTTCCTTTTTTATGGCACAGACCGCATCATAACAGAGATATGGGATCAGAATAGATTACGATCATTAACAGAATATAAGAATCCAAACATATTTTAACAATAGGTTTAAAATCATAATCTCAGATCGCGATGAATGGATGAATGAATCTTTCCTAAAAGCATCGAATGGTTCACAGACGGTTCAAAAACAAAAACTAGAGTCGGTGCAGAAATCTATCGCCCAAACACTAAAACTTCCGAACCAATGGGCAATCGGTATAGCGTCTTTCAGGCTGAAATTGAAGCAATTTCAATCTGTGCGAGAATATATATTTTAAGGGGCAATAAGGGCCCACACATGGCTATATACTCGTACTTGGACAATCAAGCTGCATTAAAAGCACTAGTCTAACATTCTGTGGAATCGAAAGTAGTGTACGAATACCGTAACAACTTAGAGCAACTTAGTGCAGCAAATAAAATTGCCTTTGCTGGGTTCCTGGTCACTGTGGTAAATATGATAGAAAGGTAATGAAATTGCTGATGAACTCGCTAGGGCGGCTAGGGTCGACAGCAGATTTTGACGGTCCACAACTATACTGTAGTATCAACTGGACAGAAGCTAAATACGGGGTAAGTTGGGAAAATACTCAAAGTATCACCCATTGGAAAGTTACAAAAGAACTCCGTGAAGCCAAAAGGTTTATAAGATCTTTTACCTGCAATAGGGAACTACATCAAGTAGACATGCTTGGAGTAGACATAAAGAAAATAGTTGGTTTTCTATGATAATTAGGTTACTATTACTTAAATTACCATCTCTCAACACATTCATATTGGGAGTGAGACAAAGTGTAGTCTCTATCTGGAGGATGATGAAATTACATATCTTGTTGCAATTGTGCCTTAGCAAAGAAAAGATTGCACGTCTTTCATCGAGATCAAAAAGATCCGAATAAAATAAAGAAATCTCCTCTTGCAGATATTTTAAAATTTTTTTGGGCAAGGCCGAAAATCTACTGAAAAAATTTGGCGTTCAATCAATTCTCAACCTGAAGCAAGGAAATCTAAGGTAAATAGAACCTGATGTAATACATTTAAGGCAGTAGTGCCAGTCAGTAGGACTAGTAAGAACTACTTCTAAAGCATTTTGTAGGAGTGACGGCCATTAGGCATACTACAGATACAAAAGTATTACTATTATAAATATAATATATAGAAAAGCGATGTGGGATTAGAAACGTGCAGGTTTTTGCAATAGTAATAATATGATTTCCGTACGACGCCATTTGCGAAAATTATAAACCATCCGATAAGGTGATAAATCTTGTAATTAACTCCACTTTTTATGACGTACTCCAAGCATTAATTTAATTTCAAAGTTTCATCAATTTTACAATTAAAACGCTTTTTTTAAACACTCTCAGAATTTAAAGTTGGATAACCCCGAGCTAAATCAAAATAACCACAAGTTCATAAAAATACCAATGAATTAATTGGACGCTTCTTGGAAGTGTGATAAAATTACCCAACATCATAACACAAGAATGCGTTTGCGGCCGCTCAGGCAGAACGCTTTGATTATAAAAGCGCACACATTGCGATGACAGCCAACAGTTTACTTTAGGTCGCACCTTGTAAAGCATACATCAAAATGACGGATTATACGAAAGCTTTTCAAATGCTCTTTCAAAGTCCCTTTGAACCAATTTACGCTTGCCGGGATAATGGAAAGTGTATTTTCGAATTACCGGAATCTTATTACACAGAGCGCGATGTGGGTGTGAAGGAGATGTTGCAGCAACGTTATGCGACTAGAAGCCCCAAAAGAGTGAGATACAGTGGCATGTAAATATAATTGTTTGACTTTTTCCATATATTCCAGTTATCCTTAATTGAGTTGCCGTCAAAGCCAGACTTGTCCTTTGCTGTGAAATTGGGCAAAAGGCAAAGCTTTTCGCTCTTTAATTCACTGCACCAAAAAATCGCTGGCCAACTCACCGAACTGCTTCTCGGTGCCAAGGACTTAGACACTTTTCTGGGCTTGTGTGTGTATATTAGGTAGGGAGAATTTTAGATTTGCAATGAAATATTTTTGCTTTATTTTAAACTTTATTTACACCTTTTTCACAGGCATCGTTTGAATCCTATGCTCTTTCAATATTGTTATGCAGTTGCTTTACTGCATCGGCCAGAGACTCGTGGCGTTTGGGTGCCTCCAGTAGTGGAAATATTTCCAGCAAATTTCGTTGAACATTCAGTGTTTCGTGAGATGCGCATGTCTGTGGAATTGCAGCGTAAAACTAAGGTAGGTTATTGAGAAAAGTGTGCAGCTCGTTTTCTCGCAGATTGGCTATATTGTACTAGAATGATGTGATTGCGGAGATATTTCATAAAAATTCTCTCAATTACGAAACTAAGTATGAGCGGATCCATGTCAAGTAAAAAGTGATTTATTTGTTTATTTATCTATTAAGAAGTTAATTGAAAAGCTTTTTTAAAATTTTGAGAGTGCTTCAATATTTTTTAAAAACAAGTTTTTTGAAGTCTTCGATTCTTTTTAACATTTTTATAAATGCTTTATTTTCCTGGGAAAACGTTTTTTTTTTTATTTATTAGAATTTCACGATTGAAAATTCTTTTGTAAATAATTTTTTATAGTTGCAAATTTAAATTTATTTATTATCGCAAATTGATTTAGATTAAAAAAATGTTTTTTGTTAAAAATGAAATATATTTTTTTTTGCTAAAAATTAAACAAAACTTTTTTTTTTTAATTAAAAAAAAATTTTTGTTAAAAACTAAAAAAAAAACTTTTTTGTTATAATTTTCTTAATTTTTACTGAAAATAAATTTTTAAAATTAAAAAAAAATTGTTCAGTTAAAAATTGTAAAACTATTTTTTCTTTTATTTTCTTTTGTCAAGTGTAAAAAACACCACTTCTCATATTTTTTCCATTATTAGCTCAAGTTTTGCTCAGCTTTCAGGGATAGCTTCATAGTGGGATTCCGAAAACTTTTAAAGTTTTATTCAAATAGGCACAGTGAACCCATGATAAATCAGTGCAAAATACTGCAAGGTATTTGTACAAAATTTAAAAAATTATGGGAGTCCCACCATGAAACCAACAAGAATTACTGAGCATTGCTATTAATGAAAACAATAAGCAAAGCAAATGAATCGCCTTATTTTTTCACACTTGAAAAAAAAAATTTACAAAAAAAAAAATTTTTTAATAAATTTTAACTGGATATAATTTTTTTTTTAATTTGTAACTAAAATAAATAGTTTACAAAAAAAATTTACGAAAAAACTAAATTTCCCAAATAAATTTGCTTTTCTTTAATTTTTAACTAAAAAAACTAATTTACATAAAAATGTTTAATCCTACAATCCTAAAAAAACTTTGCTTTATAAGAAATAACCGAAGATATGTGATTTTAACAAACTCCATATAAAAATTTTCTGCCTTGAATAAATCTCACAAATCCTGTAAACATAAATTTCCAATATAAACAACAATTAAAGATATTTGACTTTGTCAAACTCCATTTCAAAATTTTCTGCAATGAATCTCAAAACAATTCAATGCTTTTAAAATTTTTTTCTATTTACTTCTCATTTTATTCAAGTCTAAAAATAAATAAATTTTCAGAAATATTGAAGACTATGCCCAAAGTACTTGGATCACTTGCCATGGAATCGCATTGGCACCTTATGTGTTGCAATAATTCTAGTTAATTAGTTCCTCACACGACTCTTATCATTCCCCCATATATCGTGGTCATATTTTTGTTACTGCTATTCTTCATTTACTACACGTACATACATACATATGTATATCTAACATATATCTCTCTTCTTCTCTGTTCTACCCATAAAAGCCCGTAAAAATTGAGCGCAACTTTACCGCCTCTGATCGGGAATTCGAACAACGCTTGGCCTACTTTCGTGAGGATATAGGCGTGAATATGCATCACTGGCACTGGCATCTTGTTTACCCGACTAGCGGTAGCCATGAGACTATCAACAAAGATCGTCGTGGTGAACTCTTCTACTATATGCACCAGCAGATTTTAGCGCGTTACAATGCCGAACGTTTCAGTAATAAATTGGCTAAAACACTACCATTAAGGGGTTACATCTAGTTAGAAGCCCTGAAAAATGAGGTTTTTAAAAAAATTGTCCTGAGAAAACTTCTGAATTAATTTTTTTAAGCCTTTGTACACATATTATGGTAACTTTGAATAATATTTAAAAAAATTTTATTTGCAAGAATAACAGTTTTTATAGCTGCTACAGCAGATTTCCAGGAACCCCTCCAAAAAAAGACGTTTTACGGTGACCACTATATCTCCGAAGTGGATTATATGAAATGAAAAAACCAAACGGATTTGATTAAAGTATTGTATATTCTTGTAATTAATCGAAGGAATAAGCAAAAAAAAATTTATTGGCAAAATGGCGGCTTCTCAAAAAAAAAAATCTATTTTTTGGAATATTTTTGGCCTTAAATTGTGTATAAACAAAAAAATGTTTATCGGTTTTAAAAAAGCTTCGATTAAGTACTAGAAAATATAGTTCAGAAGCCGGTGTAAAAATTTCAGACTAACCGGTTTAGCCGTTTCCGAGAAATCGTGGTCACCGACTTTCAAAACACAGTTTTGAGAAAAACAAGGTTAAACGCCGGCCTGCTAATGTAAAGTGCTCTGACGCGTCGTTACATTTATGCGTATAACTTCAAAAATAATCTTCGGAATGACTTGAAATTTTCATAGTGTTTACTTAAATATATGTACATTACAAAAATGAAATAAAAAAAAAATCGATTTTTTGAAAATTCTAACTAGATGTAACCCCTTAAACAATCTACGCGAACCAATTGCGGAAGGGTACTTCCCAAAATTATTTAACGGCATAAGTGATCGCACTTATCCCGGACGTTGCAGTAATCAAATATTACAGGATGTCAATCGCGAGAACGCAACGATAGAAATTGCGGATTTGGAGCGCTGGTGTGACCGCATCTTGGCGGCCATCGATCAACGCTATGTGGTAGATGTAAGTAAAAGCAAGTGTACAACAGTTATAGTAGCGCAACATGTTGCAAAGTTTTGACTTTTTTTTTTTTATTGAAATATATTTTAAACTAGAACAAAAATCATATTACTTAAAATTTAAACTTCCTACAAAATTCTAAAATATGTAACCGGTTTTTAGTAAAATGTCACTCTTTTAAGAAAAATTTCGAACATGCAGTTTGGTAGCCATAAATTTTTTTTTTTTTTTTTTTTTTTTGAATAAAATAAATTTTTTTTTTTTGTTTTTGTTGGCCGCCTTTTGCTTTTTTTCGATGTAAAAACATTTCGGGCATTTATTAGATGGAAGAAAATGTATAAGGATGTTTACAAAAACAATTATAAAAAATCAACGTGAATTCTAAACCACTACGAGTACAAACTGCCACAAAATTTAAATTCAATAAGCTCTTACAGTGCACACCCGAAATTCTTCTAAAAATTATGATTAAAAAGTTAGATGTTTTAAGTAAAATATGTTGAATTTTTTTAATTTTGCCTAAAGTTTGAAATATAGAGTTTTTTTTTTTTTTTTTTTTTTTTGTTTTAGTATACTCTATATTTTTATAAAAAAAAGTTTAAGAAATTAAATAGAAAATAAATAAAGTCAAAAGAACAATAATAGAACGAGAAAAACATTAATACATAATTTATAATTTTTGTTTATAGCCCAAAGGCGTACAATACCCGCTTGATGAGGTAAGTGGGATCGATTTGCTCGGTAATATCATTGAGCAATCCGATCTGTCTATCAATCCGCAATACTATGGCAAACTACATAATATGGGCCACGATTTAATTGCCTGTGCGCACGATCCAGATAATCGCCACAAAGAGGAGACCGGCGTCATGGGCCACAATATGACCGCTATGCGAGATCCGATCTTCTACCGCTGGCACACATTCATTAACAATATATTCAATAAATTCAAAATTCTATTGCCACCCTATGACAAACAGCAACTTGACTACGCAGGTATAATGTTTCGAAGCTTTGAAGTGAGATCAAGTACACTGAACGAACCGAATCAATTTGAAACATTCTGGCAAAACTCTGAAGTTGACTTGGCAGCCGGCTTGGATTTTACCGCCGATACCGGTTTATATGCCTCTTATACGCATCTCCAGCATGCACCTTTCGAATACCAATTTGTGGTTGAAAACACGAGTGAACAAATGAAACGCGGCACTTGCCGCATTTTTCTCTGTCCACAATTAGATGAACGCGGCAAGAGATTGACGCTTGAGGAACAGCGTTTGTTGGCCATTGAAATGGATAAATTTACCGTTAGACGTGAGTGGTTATACTAAACGCACTATGCATTATTTGAATTAAATTTTCACACCGATTTCGTTTGAATGTTTTCTTAGTTTCGCCTGGTAGAAACCAATTCAAGCGGCTTTCCGTTGAATCATCCGTTACCATCGCCATTGAACGTACTTTTGGCCGTACGACAAATAAAGACGACTTATCCGTAATAGCGCCGGAACTCTCCAGACGTTTACACTTTTGCGGCTGCGGTTGGCCACATAATATGTTGCTGCCCAAAGGCAAGGGGCGCGGCATGCATTTCGATCTATTCGCCATGATTTCTAACTACGCGGACGATGCGGTGCAACAGCAGCCACTAGAGGGGTCACAATGTCACAGCTGGTGAGTGGCCACATACATGATTATTCACTTAAGTGCTAAGTAATTAAATGTGTTAGGTAAATATTGAGAAAATATGAGTGTTTTTGACTCACTATGCAGCTTAGCGACCACTGCGGCCGCGATTAATCCGCCCATATGCGTGCGGTCAAATGTACTACACTCTCCGCCCATTTTTGGAAAAGCCACATTTGAAAAATAAGTTCTGCATCACAAAATAATACTCAGTAGTGGAAAATAATTAAGCTGGACTGATTTAAAAGTAAAAAAATGGTTTGAAAATGATACAATTAATTATCATTCCATAACTTTAAGTTAGTGTAAGTAGGCATTTTTACTTAGAATCAAGTGAGAAGTATATCTTTTCATTTATTTACATATTAAAATTTCGTTTCTCAACTGTAAATAACTTTATGCTCTTTCTTCCTTCCAACCTTCTAGTGAAATCATATCGAATGAGGTGACTGATGAGAATGAAACTCTATGCAATGATGATGCGGCCTCCTATTGTGGTCTGCGTGACAAATTTTATCCAGATAAACGTACGATGGGCTTTCCCTTCGATAGACGTTTACCGGCCGACAATCTCAATGAACTCGTTCAACTATTTGAGAATATGCGCAGCATTGAAGTAGTCATCAATTTTAAGGACGAGGTGAGATCGGCTGTCAAAAAGGCGCAGACCAATGATAGAATTATATTCAGGGATGACTAAGAGCGAATGCAGTGGCTGCTCGATTGTGTGAACTATAAAATTCAAACAGGAGGTGTGTTCAATAAAAAATTTTACGATAATAAATATTGTAGTCGGTCGATTGAGTTGGGTAATTCAGACTAATTTAAACCAGCAAAAAATTATATGTTGAAAAAAAAAATAAAACAAAGTTGCTGATATAATATAAAATATCCTGTTATTTAATTTTTTTTTAATGTTTGAAAAGTGATTTCGAGAATTGTTTTCATTGCAAACTCCTAATAATTACTTTAACAGCTACATTTACAATTTTTCCAACGATTTCGTGTATGTTTTTCTACTACTTGATAATATGAACGATATGTTTACCATAAATACATATGTATCTTTTAACCCTAGATGGCACTTCTTAGTCGAAGCGATGGCGCGAATTCTTTGAGGATTTATTTATTTACATATTTAAGCTATAAGTTAGAAAATGCGTACAACAATTGAGTATACTAATTAATATACATAAAAAAAGTATTTGATTAAATGCACAAAATATCCGGTTTTATTTCACATCGGAAGCAATGCACATCACATTAAAATACGCAGCGTCGAATCGACGAAGATGTGCTTTAGGGTATAAAAAACAGGAAATGCCATCTATGTAGATATAAAAGTTTAGAATGCTTAGCTGGGGGAGAGCAGGAGACAAGGTTTAGATCGCGTTACAGAAAGTAAAGATTACTTTTTGTTAGAATTTTATTGAGCACAATGTAACTGAGAAGGACATTTGTACGAAAAAATGTTCTAAACTTACTTATGGTAAGCTTACGAAAGCTGGTTTGACAACTTCAGAAAGAATCTTTAAGTTCTTACGTAACTTACGTCAAGTTTACGTGTTGAGTAATTACACTAGAATTTGATAGAAAATCACCTTCTCAAAGATGACGCCTTTGAAATCTGTTTGACACGGACTTGAGAATTATAGCACTCTCAATAAAAAGGGAATTTTATTATCCATTAGATAAAATGATTGATCCTCAAATCTGCTTCAAACATTATTTGTTAAACTTACTTCAAAGGAATCCATACACTTTTTTATGCTAATTATGCCTTGTATTGGTTTTTATTCAATAAATATTACAATAGCTACGCAACTAAGTTCCCGCTGTATGTCAATAGATGTCGCCAGCAGTGTGTGCTAGTCGATTCTAACATAACCTAAACGTCATAAACCAAGCTTAGACTTATGGTAAACATAATGCTTCGACACAACAGTGATTTTGTTGTATTTCTGGTTTTGTAAAAATGTCTGATAATCGTCATTTGCGGGAAATGTTGATTTTCCTCTTTCATTCGAAAAAAACGGCGGCTGAAGCGCATCGCGAGCTACAAAAAGCTTATGGAGATCCTGCTTTAAGTAAAACAACTTACAGAGATTGATGCCGTCGCTTCAAAGACGGTGATTTTAATGTTGACGACCGTCCGCGTGAAGGAAGACCAAAAACCTTCAAAGGCGCTGAATTGGAGGAATTGCTCAATGAGGATCCGTGTCAAATGCAAGTGTGTTAGGAGTATTAAGAGTTACCCGCCAATCCATTTCCAAGCGATTGCATGCTTTATGAATGATTCAGAAAAAGGGGGCTTGGGTTCCTTATGAGTTAAAACCAAGTTGATCGTCGTTTTTTCGCCTGTGAACAACTGCTTCAGCGGTAAAAAAGGAAGGGTTTTCTTCATTGCATCGTGACGGGTGATGACAAATGGATTCATTACAGCAATCCAAAGAAAATAAAGTCATGGGGACTGTCCGGTCATGCTTCTACGTCCTCGCCTCGGCCGAATATTCACGCTGCGAATGTTATGCTATGTACTTGGTGGGACCAAGTTGGTGTTATTTATTATGAACTAAACCAAGCGAAACCATCACTGGGAATCGGTGTCGACTTCAATTGAGTCGAGCACTGCGCGAGAAGCGGCCGCAATACGTGGAGAGGCATGAAAAAGTGATTCTACAGCATGACAACGCTCGGCCTTTCGTTGCCAAATCCATTAAAACCTACCTGGAAACACTGAAATGGGAAATCCTAACCCACCCGCCATATTCTCCAGAAATGGCGCCGACCAATTATCATCTGTTCCGATCGATGGCACATGGTCTAGCTGACCAGCAGTTCCATTCATATGAAGACCTCAAAAAATGGCTTGATCCGTGGATAGCCTCAAAAGATGAACAGTTTTACCGCGACGGTATACGAGATCTATCAGAAAGATGGGAAAAAGTAGTAGCCAGCGATGGGCAATACATTCAATGATTCACTTGTAACCATTTTTTCAGAATAAAGTTGTATTTACATCAAAAAAACAGCGATAACTTAGTTGCGCACCTAATAAAATTCGAAAAAACTAAATTCTTTGTGTTGGTTTTTATTCAATAAATAAAAAAAATTTTACCAAAAAATTAGGAAAAAATTAGTATTCGGTTATTTTGTTTTTGGGTTATAGTTTTTCTTTTTCAAAAATAAAATTTTTACATCCTGGAAAATGCAATGGATGTTTGTTCGAAAGTGTTCACCTTTGTCGAAAATGAACTTGAAATGAATATTTTAAATACTTGAAAAAGTGTTTATGGTTTCTTAAACAAAATGCTTTTGTACCTGCTTCCTCTCTTGAATAAATACTGACGAATGGTTCTGAAGCAGCAGAATGATATCTGCCTCTACGAACACGAGATTCTGTATCAGTTTGCGAAAAATTACTTTGCGGGTTTTTGATTCGCCTTTCTTTGTACACTTGAGAAAACAACTGTAACCAGAATGGGCATTTAAACCTAAAACAAAAGCGCTCGCAAGTGCATCGCATGCAAATGCTCGACAAAAGAGCACCAGGCTATTATATTAGTTCACCAAAGATTTTTTTGGGAATTGTCTGACTAACATAGCTTGATTTGCTATTTGAACGGCAAGCATCTTGGCGGAATAATAGGTAAAGTAATAAGGCAGTATTCATTTTCTGATTTTCAATTGAACTGCCTTATATTATTCATGTTTAACTTCTTTGTGAGAATATTATTTGAGACTCGCTCAGTTTTAAATACCTTGCACTGAATATTGCATTATTATACGGAAATTTACTGTATTCGCTATATCTATACTGTGCTATATCTATACTGCTAAAAAGTTTCTTAAAAACATGTCATTTTTTCACCGATTTAAAACTTTCCTCTTAATGATGCAGTCAACATAACTAGGTCATTGACAAGAATTCAGTCGGATTCATGTAGGATAGTCGCGACGAGTATTGCATGAATATAATATCTTATATCTACCTCGCCTTGACTTGGAACCCGCAAGGAACGAGAAGAAGAGGCAGACCATTGATGACTTGGCAAAGAACTATCCGTAATGAATCTGAATAATCATTTAATGTCTAGAAATAGAAATGTTTGGAAAACTTTGGTTGAATCCTTAAGCTCTTAAAGGAGTATGTAATAATAATAATATTTATTTGTTTGTACGTATTTTAAAAGCTGCAAAACCAGTCACCGGATTGCAATGAAACTTCATCTACCTATCGCTCGAAATTGCCGGAAGGATATAGGCATAGCAAAATTGATTCAAAATAAGGCGACGTGGCACCTCCCATACAAACCAATTTTTTAATATCATATATCTTCGGAACCATTCGTAGCCGAATACTGAAATTTAGTACAAGGACTTAACATACTAATACTTTAACATTTCATAAAATTAGTCGACATTGCTAAGGGAGACGTGGCAGTTTCTATAGAAAGCAATTACTTATTATTGTTTACCTTCGATACAATGCATGGTAAAGTATTATGATTTCGCAAGGATGTATAAAATATCAATGGCTTAATAGCGCCGAAAAGTACACGATATTGATAAATGGGGCCTCCCATACAGGTCAGTTTTTAATATTGCATGATTTCAAAACCATTCAATATCAATGTCTTGATATGGTAAGCCTTTCAAATAAACAAAAACAAATTAATTTTACAGTTTCAAATTATTTGTATTATGGGTAAAAAACCCTGACTCAACATCGGCCCGCTCTTATTGAAAACCCTTCACTCATTTGCAGTAATTCGTATTGAGTCGAGAGCGAGCAGCATTAGCGGAGTTTTGTTTTTATAACGTAATCTGCCAGGTTGTGATTTCTAGACCCCGGTACACGGCAACCACTTTAGTACTCTTTTATAAATACTTATTTATCAATAAATGGTTCTTTTTATTTTCTTTTCAATTTTATTTTTATCTTCTAATTAAAAACAAGCATTTTCTGTAATTGCAATTGTTTTAAATTAAATTTTTATTATGATATTATTTTTTATAATTGTTACGTTTTTTTGTTAGTTAAAATTTTTTTTTAGTCTCTTTTTTAGTTATATTATATACCTATGAAACTTTTTTTCTATTTCAAACGTTTATTAACAAAAAATGGTTAGAAATTTAATCTTCAAAATAATAGCGACACATTTTTCCCATCTCTCAGGCAATTTGTGGATGCCGCGCCGATTTTTTGGCTTCTTCGTGAGAATTGAAGCATTGCTCGGAAAGTGCGTGGCCCAGAGATGCAAACAAATGATAACCGGAAGACACCAAGTCTGGTGAGTAAGCCACATGCACCAGCGGTTCCCAATCGTACGTCTCCACCAATTGCCGGGTCCCTTTGGTTCGATGTGGCGGTGCATTGTCATCAAGAAAAATTACTTTGTGACGCCGATCGGCATATTCTAGGCGGTTTCGATGTATAGCGCTGTTCAAATCGGCCAATCGTCGTTGGTAGCGTGCACCGTCAACTGTTTCACCTGGTTTTAATAGCTCGTACCAAATCATACCACGCTGATCCCGGAAAACACACAGCATTGCCTTGCGGCCGAAGCGATTTGGTTTGGCCGTTGTGTTGGGCTTGTGGCCGGACGGACCATACTATCATTTATGCTTGGGATTTGAGAAATACACACATTTTTCAACACCCGTAACGATTCGATGCAAAAAAGGCTTCCTTTTGAACCGGGAGAGCAGCATTTCGCAAGTGGTTTTTCGATGTCCGCAAATCGTAGTTTGAAGGCACGAAATGCGACATTTTTAAGAGCGACAAAAGTGCATTGTTGTATGACGTTACAAACAATGAACTGAATATTGTTGACAGGTGACAGACGAAAAAAACCAGACATTTGGGAAGGTTTAAAAATACTCCTAGCGACATCTATGGACTAATAGCTGAAAGTCTCATTTCGTAGGTATTAATATCTTCTTATTTATTGTCATTTTTATGTTTTATAGTTACTTACTTGTTTAACTTTAATCTAAAAAATAAAAAAAAATATTTTATTTTTATCTTCATATTTTTTATAATTTTTATGTTCTTCTGTTAATTAAATTTTTATAAATTTTTTTTTGTAATTTTTAAACTGTTTGGGTTATTTGAGAAAATTGTCTCTTTTTAATTAATATCTTCTTATTTTTTGTAATTTTTTGTTTTATAGTTAATTAAAATTACTTTAAATCTAAAACTTTAATCTAATTAAATTTTTTTTGTGCAATAATTTTTAAATTTTTAGGTTATTAAAAAAAATTTTTTTTAAATTTTTACTTCTCTTATATATTTTATAAAAACAGAAGGCCACAGTACCAGTGCTTTAGCTTTTAGTTGTTTATAATTATTTTACATTAATACAAAATAGCTTATTTTTTAAATAAGGCATTTCGAGTTGAATCAAATTATTGACCAAAAGTTTTAGTACACTCACGACCCTTAACTGCACGGACAAACTTTTCCATCTTTACATTTACATATGTTAGATAATATATCTTATCATATTTCATATCATATAATATGTAGATCATGAAGCGGAATACTCGTAAATATTTATCAGAACGCATAACTGCTTACGTAGGAATATTACCTGAATATCAACTGTCATTGTTTGGTTTGACAACCAGTTTTTCGCGAAAAGTTTAGAGTAGCGAAATACCTACATTCATTTCTGCATATTACAGATGACTTATAAGCATCAGGATATCAACGACGACAAAAATACAAATTCAGTTTTAAATACCGATATATTTGTTAGTTAAAGTGACAGCTGATCGGCAGTGATTATTTGGCTTTGATACTGTCACGCTTGGCAAACAGATGATTAGTGAAATGGTTCGCAATTGATGTGCACACCTAATACAGTAAATTTTCCTACAGGTTAAAGGTTTCAATGCAAGGATTCTCATATATGGCAAATACCACACAAGCCACTGTAAGCTGTGGATTTTCAGCTCAAATATATGTACATATGTACTTAACAGACTATTTTCTTGGATATGAAGACTTTCATGTAAATATGTATGTATAATTCACACGAACGCCTAAGTGTACAAAATCGTGCACTTTTGCTAATACCATTTCAATTAATGTGCTTGTACACTGCGTTGTACAACAACAACAAATACTCAGAAACTATTATCGGCAATCTTTTTGCTTCCAACTGTCGCAATGGTCAGACCGAAGAATGACTAGCGATGTGAGAAAGCGGAATTTACTGAGGTCACCCACAGAGAAAATTGCTTGCAAATACTAAGAATATACTTCAACAGCAGCAACAAATCTCTGCGTATGGATGTGTGGAAGCATACGAGTATAAGTACATGCACATGTGAAATATAAATATTAATGGGCATGAGAAAATTTCAAGATACATGAACACGAATATTTGTATCACTGCAGTCGAACCTACTAGTTCTGAACTATTTACTCCTCTACAGCTGACAAAGTTCGTTTTCTACCTTCTTCATAGCTACCAATTGGTATTTTTAGCATTACTGCATCTTTGAGTGAACGAGAACAAAACGAAGTTCCACCTGTCATCAAAAAAACAGTCAGCGCACTCGCATATCGGCATCCACGTCACTGTTGACAATTTTGGCCTTGAAATTCAACGTAGAATCTCTCTTGCAAACAAGTTCTACTTTGGACTAAGTAGGCAATTTAGTAGTAAAGCTCCCTCTCGACGATCAAAACTAACACTCTACAAGGCTCTCATCATGCCCGTCCTAACGTATGGCGCAGCAGCGTGGACGATGACAATATCCGATGAAGCATCGCTTGGAGTGTTTGAGAGAAAGACTCTGCTCAAGATTTTTGGACCTTTGCACCTTGGCGACGGCGAATATCGCAGACAATGGACCAATGAGCTGTGTGAGCTTTGCGACGCGAATAAAGATACAGCAGCTTCGTTGGTTGGGTCATATCGCCCGAATGTATGTATACAAACGCTCTGGCACAGAAAGTATTCGATGGGGTACAAGCTGGTGGAGCAGAAGAAGGGGAAGGTCTCCTCTGTGTTGTAAAGATCAGGTGGAGAAGTACTTGGCTTCACTTGGTGTGCCTAAATGGCGCCGATTACCATGAGAATAAACCGACTGGCGCGCTTTGTTAAACTTTGACAAAAGCGGTTATCGCGCCAATCAAGAAGAAGAAGATGCACTACGAAATGTAACTGTCAGCCACTACGTCACTGGTTTTGAAGAACTAGTTGAATATGCAAACGGACAAAATAAGTTGATAACTGACTCCAACAACATTTACACACAGATGAACATATATCTAATTCTCGTTGCATGGATCCTTAATGTTCGAAGGCCTTTTAATTACGAATAGAAGAAAATATGTTTTGCGTACACCTCGGTCTTACACCTTGGTCTTATTTTAACTAGTGTTGATCCAATCACGTTCCTACTAGTATGATTTCTTCCATCAAATATCAGTTTTTGCACTAGAATGGCTGCTGGGCATAGTTTGGCATGGACATGTAGCGCGTGCCAGCAGTTGTATGATAGCTGCACACGAACTAGTAAATACAAGCATACTGAAAATATGGAATTTTGTTTATAAGAATTTCATCTAGCTTATGCACACAACAACTTAATGCGCACATATGCACGCATACATACAAATGCACTTACGATTGTGTTTTGATGCTTACAGGAAGCTGACAAATTGTCTTGAAGTTGGCAATGTGCTTAGTGGAAGGCAAGACAGTGTCAAGCATCCGTTTGCACAACATCAAGCCAAGGAGATGCGGAATAATGTTCAATTGAAAAAATATGTTATAAGTAATGGAAATGTTTTTTAGCTGAACAACTTTCGCAATAAAACGCCTAAAATATTTATTTCAAAAATAAAAAACAAAGCATTAACTTCTCTTTTTCCACAACCGTCAAGCGACTTATAGAATATTTAAAGAACTAAAACGCTCAGTAGTCAAAGGGAATACAACTGGAATATACACTGACGGATCCAAGATGGACTTTGGAAAGACCTCGAAGCTTTCTACTCTTTTCACCCGGGGAATTGCAATATTATCTTTCAAGCAGAAGTTCTTGGGATAAGGGAAGCTTGCAGGATAATTAGAAACCATCCACAACCACTATCGGAAGTATGTATTTTTTCCTTTTCAATGCAAAGAACAACTTAATGCCTTACCGTGCATGACAGTCATCACTCTCATCTCGGTACCATAGGAATATAGAAGGTAATAAGAAAACTGATGAACTGACAAGGCAGGCTGCATCCTATGACGAATCCGAAGCGATAGAAAAAATGCATAGAAGGCAGATATTCTCGCTATTCCAGCAGCAGGCCGTTGACAGATGGACTGAGACGGATACCTGCAAAATAACTAAACAAACTTGGTCCGATTTCAATAAATCCAGAACTAAAGCCTTGTTAAAAAAGCCACGAGCAGACACATTCAACAATAATCGACCACTGGCCTTTGGGAAACCATGTCAGGAAGATATTGTGGCTGTACAACGATCGATGTAGAAGTTGCAATCAAAAGGTAGGTAGGTAAGATGGCAAGAGTACCCCAGGTACGCTACAAGTAGCACTTACGTGCCGTTTTGATACCATAGAGTGGACCACTACCTGTGAAAGGATTAAGAGAGGAGATAAGACCGTCTACAGCCATCCAGTGCTGTTGATGTAGCGGAGGAGAGAAAAGGGATCTAGGCTGGAGAATTTCATCAAGTCATCCCCAAAGGGAACGCTGAGGAATCTCAAGCGCCTAGCCGCCAAAGCCGGACATCTACAGAGAAAGTGTTCCACAGTATCCTTCTCTGTAGGATCCCCACAGCTTCTGCAATGGGGGTTGTACGGAATTCCAAGCTTCTCCGCGTGAGTGCCGATCACCCAGTGGCCAGTGATCACCGCGATGAGTTTGGAAATTGAATGGCGGGGGGTTCCCATCACCTTAAGCGTTCTGTTTATATCGTATTGAGGCCATAGTGCTTTTGAAATGGCACACGATGAGACAGAACTCCATCTGTCTTGCGCTTTTCTTAGAAAGAAGTTGTGTAGTTTCCCTTTAACGACGGCCAAGGGGATACCGATGTCTGAGAAGAGGGCAGCTGGACTCGGTTCTGCCGCCCCCTGCCTGGCAAGCTCATCGGCAATTTCATTTCCCTCTATATTCCTGTGCCCAGGAACCCAGATGAGGGTGATGTTACCTGCCCGTTCGAGGCGTTTAAGTTCCTCCTTACAGGAGTTTACGAGAAGAGAGCTGCAATGCGGCGACGACAGTGCCTTGATTGCAGCTTGGCTATCGGAAAAAATATTTATGTCTCCCTCCCAACAGCGATCCCGAAGCATTTTGCATGCCTGCAGGATCGCGAAGACCTCTGCTTGAAAGACGCTGCTTGTCTCCGGCAGTTTATGGGAGACCGCGATGTTGGCTGATTTGGAGTAGACCCCCGCTCCCACTCCAGACTCCATTTTGGATCCGTCAGTGAAAACAGAGGCCTCTATATCCGCAACAACTCTCCCCTCTTTCCAATCTTGCCTGCTCGGAAAGATAGCCCTAGCACAACCCTCAAAGCACAGTTTGCGGATGGAGAGGTCGGTGCGAATATCAGAGAAGGAAGGGGAGATCTGCTTCAAGATGCTGCTATGCCCAACAGGGAGTTGTCTCCAAAGGCAATCAAAAAGAATCTAAAAAAAAGTATTTCACTATCTGTGTGAGTACCAAAGAACGAGTGCTTTACGATATAGATGCTAGGGGATTTCTCAACTTCAAAAAAATTCCAGAAAAGAAAATAGACGGCATAGGCAGATTCATAGTCACATCAAGATGGTTCGCTAATAAAAAGCGGTGTTTCTACAAGTGGGGAATCAAAATAACATCTTTGTGCTAAATGAGTCTGGGCTGCGTCACTCAGGCAACACCTCCACCACCACCAAAATGCTTTTAATCGTTTTATATTGATTTGGAATAAACTTTATTATTTAATAAATACATATACACTTGTTCCAATGAGATCCCAATTTTTGAACTCCATGCCTGAAGGGAGAATCTGGAAGGGCTGCAAAATATGCTTCCACGGGAGTTTTAACCTCATCATTTGATTAAAAACGCTTTTCACGCATGAATTTGTTTAGGTCTGGTAACAGCTGGTAGTCACTAGAGGCCAAATCTTGTGAATACGGTGGATTCTCCGACAAATCGAACTTAAATTCATGAATTTCTTTGTCAAAATGCTCTTGCGTACGGTGCATTATCCTAATGAAAAAGAATAGTCTTCTTTTCCAAACTGAGTCTTCTTCTACAATTTTGTTTTTAATTCATCTGATCTAAAAGGTTACAATAGTATTCCGTTTTTATTGTTTTACCAGTTTGCAAGTAATCTACAAACAAATTTTGCAAGTAGTCCCAAAAACTGATGCTGAAACCTTCTTGTCCGGTTTCTGGGCATGAGCTCATTTCGGAGATGAAGAACCAGGTTCATACCACTCTGTACTCTTGTTTTGATTTGGGATCATGGTGATAAACACAAGCCTCATAAATATCGAATGCGTTTTCGTGCCATTGCGCACACAGCTTTCTGAAATCCTATACTTCAGTTGACAAATTGCTTAGACTGCCTAATGATATGCAGAGCTTCTACTAAATCTCTTTCAGTCACTCGACGATTTTCCAATACGATATCTATTACTATTCCATCGATTTCTGGTGCTGTTGCTGTTTTTGGACGTCCTTAACGTGGATCGTCTTTAAGGCTTTTACGACCAGGTTTAAATTCAGCAACCCATCTTTGTGCTGTACTAATGGAATAGTACAATTTCCCAAGGAATATTTTTGTAAAATATTCTAACTCATTACCTCCCTCAAAATAATGTTATTTTGGCTCTTTTTTGGAGAAGTTTGAAAAATAATGCATTTGTAAGGTCGCTGAAGGGTTAGGGTATTCCAGAATGCTATTCCTCGAAAAATTTCACTTGGTATCTTATCAGACAATTTCTGCCAACAAATAACGTAAAAACCTACAGGAACTAAAATAGCAACTAGTTCCCCAGTTCTTCTTAAGATATGCAACATATTTTACCACTTCTTTCATTTTTGTTGCCAATACACGAAGCTGCTGCCTGTATCAGTAATTGCGATTTTAGTGCCGTAAAACCCTTACGAATTAAAAATACATTCCCTACTTCAACGTTTACTTCTTGCCTTATTATAGACTAGATAACCTTTTGAATTTCTCCTTTCACTCAGATACGCATTAGAATGTTTAATTTAGAATAAGCAAAGCCCACATGTTTATATACGAATACATATAAATACAATGGCCTTGAAAAAATATAGGCTTATGGTCGTACAACTTAAAAGTTTAACCAACAGTTTGCGTTCATTTTCTAGTTTCCCCATTCCCTTTTTCATTCTTCAGCACATTCTTATTTTCTCTTTAGCAGACATCAAGATAACTTTTTCTTCATCAAAGGAAAAAGTAAAGGGAAGAAAGGCCAAGACGCCTCAGGCTAGTAAAGTGACAATACGTAGCAAATTATCATCCTCTAGCTGCACAAACAGTAAAAAAAAAACCGGAAATGAAATGGGAATTTTTTTTGCAAACAAAAAGCAAAAAGTCAGTGAAAGGATGAAAAGAAAACCAAAAAAAGTTAAATAGGTGTAGGTTTTGATATGCAAATCTGTCTATCCACAAGCGTAGATACATACACACTGCTTTTAAGTTCGTTTATAATCGTAAAAGTATCTTAGGATTTCACTTTGGCTTAGGTAATAGTCTCGAAATGTTGACTTGTGTATGCAGTCACTGGTTTTTGCCTTTTCGAAGGCATTGAAATATTTTTGGTATTTTTGGTATTTTTTTGCTTTTCTCGTAAAGTAAAATACAGCAACTACTAAACTTGAAATACAGGGACAACTGAATTACTGGAAGAGCTCGCATTTAGTGAAAGGCTTCAATTTATTCACAAAAAAGAGAAACAAATTAATAAATAAAAGGATAGAGGATAGAGGTGTTATCCTTTGAATCGTATTCAAAGCTAGCTGTACGCCCATAAAAACCAAATAGACACAAACTATGCCGAGACAAAAGAAAAAGGCAGACGCTAGGCAATAAGATAGGCGCATTTTGTCTGCTATATAAAGGGTGTTTTTTTTAGAGGTTAGGTTTTCAAGATGAAATAAAACGTATATAATTTAATGTTATGGCCAAGAATTTAGCATTTACTATAAATATAAGGGTTTGCCATTATGTTTTAAAAATGATTTCGGGCAAGTGGCCGCCGCGGCTGGCTCGAATAAATTCCAGCCGAGAGGCCCAATTTTCGACCACTTTTTGCAGCAATTGGGGCCGTATGTCAGCAATAACGCGCCGAATATTCTTTTCCAAGACGTCAATCGTCTCGGGCTTATCTGCGTAGACGAGCGACTTCACATAACCCCACAAGAAATAGTCCAGCGGTGTTATATCGCACGATCTTGGAGGCCACGCCAAAGGTCCACGGCGCGAGATAATGCGCTCACCAAAAGTTTCCTTCAATAAATCGATTGTTGCGTTGGCTGTATGGCATGTAGCGCCGTCTTGTTGGAACCAAAGGTCATCCACATCAACATCGTCCAATTCAGGCACGAAAAAGTCATTAATCATGGCTCTATAGCGCTCTCCATTGACTGTAACATTATGGCCGGCTTCATTTTTAAAGAAATATGGACCAATGATTCCCTCTGCCCATAGAGCACACCAAACAGTGACTTTTTGAGGATGTAACGGCGTCTCAGCAATGGCTTGTGGATTATGTTCACTCCAAATGCGACAATTTTGCTTATTGACATACCCATTCAACCAAAAGTGAGCTTCATCGATGAACAAAATTTTCTTGTGAAAATCGGGATCGGTGGCCATCTCGTTTTGGGCCCATTCACCGAACGTGCGACGCGCTTGTTCAGGTGTAAGTCTATTCATTATGAAATGGCAAACCAAACTTAGCATAAATCAAGTGACAGCTGTCAAAAAGACCATCTATGAAAGAAGTAGTGCCAACTTGAAAACCTAACCTCTAAAAACAACACCCTTTACATTATTACTTCATACATTCTCCGTTTCTTCTTTAATTCTAAAAATTATTTATGAAAATATAGTTAATTTTCCTACAACAGTCATATAACCCAATTTTCTGGCTTCCTGCAAATTAAAAAAAAAAAAAACAAATTTTGAACAAAACTTCACAATTTAAAAAGATTTTGTAGAAACATTCCATGTATGCAGCTTTATAGCTCATCTAGATTTGACAGGATTGAATAGAGAAATAGAGGTTGTTACACCTGTGAGAATTTTCCAGACTATTTGGTAAATCTGGAAATATTATTCAGTTTGAGAGAACGAATTTTACTCGTTCTCATGACATCGGAAGCCAAAATTCGCAGCCTTGCTCTAGTGAATGCATGACACTCAAAGAAAAAATACTCAATACTATCCGACTCCTCTAAGCAAGACAGGCAAATCGTGTCCTCAAAGACTTCAGCGGTGGTCATATGTTGACCCTATGGATTGAGTCCTGTAATAATACCGACCATCAACCAAACATCTTTTCTTCCGAGTTTTTTTCTATCTTGCAACAGAATTAAGCTTCTTCTAACATTCTTGAACAATCTTCAATCTGTTTTGCGCTCCATTCTCCATTCTGCTATTTTCGGAGAGGGAAAATTTTCCGTTTGGAAAACAGTTGACATTCCTCCCATATCGTAATGATACTTATTACTATCGTTTAAGCATCATCCGGCTCCAAAACTTTTCGCAGTTTTGGAGCTATCGGTAAAAAAAATATTCTTTAAACCTCTTTGAATACATCCTGCACTTGATATAAAATTTTCTTCCAAATGAAACTGTGGGTGTAAGGTCGTCCTTAGGTGGCAAAAACAGCGGATACTGCTTAGATAGCTTCTTAAAGATTTCTCTGTATCCCGAAGAGCCGTCTTCGTGCCAGAAATCATATTTATGAGGCCTACACTTTTCTTTATTGCTCCCTGTTGTCAATCAAGCACAGCATTTAGGACATCGCCGGATTTTGCACTCACGGCATCCGGAACGCATAAACATACACTTCTTTGCAGCCTGTATAGTTCCCAAAGTGTGGACTTAACCATAGTCCGTCGCCATCAAACCACAGTGACATAAGTGACGATTGGTCTTATAAATACTTTGTAGATCCACAGCAGACCATAGCAAGTTTCAGATCCCAGGTTTTGCCAAAGGTTCTACGGCATTGCCTTAAAGAGCGATGCAAACATGCGTTTCCCAAGTCAGTTTCTTATCCAATATTACTCCTGCATATTTAACTTTCTCAGAGAGTCTGAGTGTCACACCTTTCAGTGCTGGAAGACTAGGTTCATCCAATTTCCGTTTTCTAGTAAACAAGACTAAGGTAGTTTTGTATGGATTGACGGAAAGACTTTGTTTCGTACACCAGTTATCCAGAACTCTTTGCACTTTGATGCAAAGTCTGCTTAGGGATTTACCCGATATTAGCGCACTGACATCGTCCGCATATGCTCGGACATGAAAGCCGAGTTCCTACATCCGCGTTAGCAGAGAGACTTTGACGAAGCAACGCAACAGCGGAATGGCCCTGACGGCAATTAGTTCGTCACTCTTCTCACCAGTGATTAGCAGCCTCTCAGAGAGCATGGAATGTATCCCTCTCACAGTGTTTTATTAATTCCGTGTTATTCGGCAGACTGTATTAGCTCTATAATAATATTGTTCGACATGTTGTTTTATTTGGCAGAAAACATCCAACACCGTAATGTGATTTTAGAGCAACATAGAATTTACATTTTAGTATCCTAGGATCCAATGAGCGATAAAACCGAATACTCAGCATTTTTTCAAAGTGCTTAAAAATTTGAATAGAAATTTGTTGTTTTTTTTTTCTTTTGTAATTTGCACAAAGTTTGAAACTTTCATTTGTATGATTTTTGTAGGGAAATGGATTGATGGAGAATGGAAGAATTTGGATTTTGGATGGAGAGTGGAGAGTGGAGGAGTTCATTATATATTTAAAACAAAATAAATATTAAAGCAAAATAGATATGCATAAGTTGTCAAGACTTGTCAATAAATCTCTGTGGGAATCTATAGTTGGATGTTCATATCCAAAGAATTTATGTGGCACTCCATAAGCAGTCAGTAAGGCTTAACTGCTAAGGACGCTGCCGGCAATAAGAGTCTGGTACAGGATAACCCTTAGCGCCCCATCCATTTTTTATAAAAGACAAATAATAAATTAGTAGTTTATTTCATAAGCAAAATAAGACAATATTCAATTTAAAACATATAAAAAGAAAATCCTAAGATAAATATGAAACTGTGCATCAAATTTAAACAATCATCGCTTGTAATATAAATCAATTCCACTGCGCACAACGGAAGGTTACAATTCTTCTGGCTTTAGTGATATTCGTCTTAATAATAAGCAGTTCTTTCTTTGTATAAACCACGCAGTAGGCGGTTTGCTATTGTCTATCTGGCGGCTGAAAAAATTGTTTCTACCATTTGGATATTTCCTATCCAACAAAGAATTTGATCCTAAAACCTTCGTCTGGTGTACGTGTATTGCGCACAAACTTACTCAGCTGCGGCTGCTGCTTTGCTTGTTTGGTAACTTGAATACATTTAATTTTTTTTTTTTACTCTTCATTCATTATCGCTTTGCTACTTTTAATGCCTTGGTAATTAAATCCTTGTATGCAATTCCATTGAATAACTCGTTCGTTGTCATTTCTTGGGTTTGCTAGATATTTTAACTAAGGCTGAAATACAAAAGATGATTTGAAAATAAATTCCTTTAACGGTTTGGGGTAAGCAACAAAGAGACACTTTTTTCTCGTAGTAATTTGATGTTCATCCCTTTTTTACGCTCACTTAATGAGACGTTGGGATGGTAGATTACGTAGCAGAGGCTTTACTCTATTTCATATTTGAATTAAAATTTTTTTTTAAGAAAAAATACTTTTCTGAGAAATTAAAAAAAAAAAGTAAAAAAAAACACATTTTTAATATTTTCATTTTTAATTGAAATGCCTTTTTAGGAGGACTTCCGTAGACCGTCTACAAAGTCTTTGAAAAACTATTCTTTTTAAATATTTGGAGGTTGAATTAGTTTTAAAGGTTTTTTTCTAAGATTTGGGGCTTTATTGTGAAAAAACGGTACAAAATATTTTATTCGAAGTATTGGCCATCGCTAGCTACAACTTTCGCCCATCTTTCGGGCAATTTCCGGATGCCGTTTCTCCAAAATTCTGGCCGCTGCTTGGCTATCCATGACTCAACCCATATTTTGCTAGCCTCGTACGACGAGAACCGCTGGTCCGCCAAATCGAGACTCATATGCCGGAACAAATGATAATCGGAGGGAGCTATGTCTGGACTATACGGCGGGTGGGGTAACACTTCCCAGCCAAGCGTTCCAAGGTATTTTTTGACAGGTTGAGCAACATGCGGCCGAGCGTTGTCATGTTGCAAAATAACCTTGTCGTGCCTTTTTACCGTTTCCGGCCGTTTTTCTTTCAATGCCCGGCTTAAACGCATCAATTGCAGTCGGTAACGATCCCCCGTGATTGTTTCGCCCGGTTGGAGCAGCTCAAAATATACGACGCCGACCTGATCCCACCAAATGCAGAGCATGATTTTCTTGCCGTGAATATTCTGCTTGGCCGTCGACGTTGATGCGTGGCCGGGCAAACCCCATGATTTTTTGCGTTTTGGGTTATCGTAGTGGATCCATTTTTCGTCGCCAGTCACCACCCGATGCAAAAAACCCTTCCGATTTTGTCGCTCGATCAGCAATTCGCACTTAAAAAATCGCCGTTCGACGTCGCGCAGCTTCAACTCGTACGGGACCCAATGTCCTTGCTTTTGGATCATTCCCATCGCTTTTAGACGCTTGCAAACGGTAAATTTATCAACGCCCAATGATTCAGCAAGCTTTTTTTGGGTTTGACACGAGTCCTCGTTTACCAATTCCCCCAATTCCGCGTCCTCGAACTTTTTGGGCTGGCCAAGACGCTCCTTGTCTTCGGTGTGAAAATCACCACTTTTAAATCGTCGAAACCAGTACTCACATGTTGAAATCTACGGAGTATGGTCTGGGTAGGCCTCCTGCAGCAATTCACGGGCTTGGGCTGTATTTTTTTTCAAATTGAAGCAAAAAAGCAAAGCTTCCCGCAAATTGCGTTTCGACGGCACGAAAGTTGACATACTCGGAGCACGAAAACACTGCGTTGTTTATACTTCAGCGAAATGACAGATACTGATAAACAAAGCCTAGGGATGAGGCGTTGTCATGAATATATATTCAGTATTGCCAACGCGATAAAGGGATAAATAGCGCCATCTGTGTGTCACCTTTAAAACTAATTCAACCTCCCAATAAAAAATGTCAAAAAAAAAAGAAATAAAGTTAAAGGTTGTAAAAACATATTAGAAAATACCAAAATAAAACTGCCTCCCATGGAAAATTATGGAAAATTTATTTACCTCAATCCTCCATTGCAGTAAACCCATTCTACCGATGCCACCACTAACACAGCTCTGCAAAATCTGACTTTCTTTGAGACTTACTCTTTGTATATTTTTACAAATAAAATCGGTGAAATCATATACTCCCTTAAGTTATTTGCTGGGCATAAAACCATTCCGATCTTTATTGTTATTTTCTGAAAATATATAATAATATATTTGGCTCTTACACCTTTTATCGGATGTTTGGCCAAGCTCCTCCTCCTATTTTTGGTGTGCGTCTTGATGTTATTCCACAAATAGGGGCACCTATAGTTTTAAGCCGACTCCGAGCGGCTAATATCAGATTTGCACTCGGAGGTTTTCCATTGCCTGCCGAACGCTATTAGAAAAAACTTTCTCTGTCATTTGGTGTTTCATGCACGGAGAGTCGATCTAACGCACTTCCAAATGGTTGTCACGTAACGACCATTTGGCTACGGTGGTCGAAAATATAGCTACTCAGTAATAAAGCACTCGTTAGATTTCCAAAACTTAGCGCGATTTTTCTATAAAAGCTTCTATATCCCGTCCTAAGTTGTTTTCAAAAGAGGGGAAAGAATGGCTAAAATATTCCTGAACAAAATAAAGGGTTAGTACATATTCAGTAAAATTTCATTGAAAATACTTTCGTAGAACATTTTAACCCACAGCTTTGATAGCATCAACGCAGAAGTCTTCAGTAAGAATAATTCCAGTTTATTACGAGGGGTGCCTTTCATTTGGCATAATTTGGCAACCCTGGTGTTGCAATCTCGCAACTGACAGCTGTATCGCAAAGTTTGACATTTTTTGGCTTTTACGTACTCAGAACGTTTTGAAATACCAGCGCTATTTGTGTTGTTTACAGTAACTTAAAGATTCATCTCGGTCCAAAAATGGAATTAAATCGTGAACATTTTCGTGCGATTATTTTTTACAACTTTCGACGTGGATTAACTCAGCAACATTGCATGGATGAACTTAATTAATTTTTTGGCGATGAAGCTCCATCAAGGACCAGTGTTTATCGATGGTATGGTGAATTCAATCGTGGTCGTAGTTCACTCCAAGACAAATTTCGTGAAGGTCGTCCAAAATCAGTTGTTGTTCCTAAAACCATTGATGCTGTGCGCGAACTGATATTGCAAGATCGTCATGTGACCTATAGTGAGATTGAGACAATCTTAGACATTAGTGGGACCAGCATACATTCAAAATTGCATAAACATTTGACTGTCAAAAAAATTTTTTCGCGTTGGATCCCACACAATTTGTCAATCGCTCAAAAGAAAGGCTCGTGTCGATTGGTCGAAGGAAATGCTCAAAAAATACAATCGCGGGGCTTCGAAACACGTCTATGACATCGTGACAGGTGATGAATCATAGACTTACACGTATGAGCCCGAAAGTAAGCAGCAGTCGACTGTATGGGTGTTTCAAGATGAGCCAAATCCAACAAAAGTTGTTCGCGCACGAAGCACTTCCAAGCAAATGGTCGCCTGTTTTTTCGGAAAAACTGGACATGTCGCAACCGTACCACTAGAACAACGCAGAACAGTAAATTCTGAGTGGTACACAATCATTTGTTTGCCAGTTGTCTTCCAGGAAATTAGGAAAACCAATCGCCAAAAACGGATCACTCTTCACCAGGACAATGCGAGCTCGCACACATCGGCTCAAACAACTGCATTTTTGAGCACCCAAAACATCGAATTAATGGGTCATCCGCCGTATAGTCCTGACTTGGCACCGAATGACTTCTTTTTATTCCCGTACGTAAAAAACAAACTGAGAGGTCAACGTTTTTCGACACCTGAAGAAGCGGTTGCGGCATTCAGAATGCATGGTTTGGAGGTACCTCATTCAGAGTGGCAAAAGTGCTTCGACAATTGGTTCAAACGCATGCAAAAGTGTATAGATCTTCATGGAGAATATTTTGAAACCCAATAAAGTGATTTTCGATGATTAAAATTTGTTTTTGTTCTGTAATCTCGAAATATAAAAGGCACCCCTCGTAGTACGAGTATTGATAGTAGTGTTGGTTTAGCGTCGATATCATGCAGCTCCAATAAAATGCCATATTTTTTCAACATCACTAATTAATTTAATTTCGCGTGCCATCTTTTCTGCTTTTTGACTTAATCAACTATGTGTATTGCTGGGTATAATTTTTTTTTTTTTACTAGGATACGAGCTTTCTGAAGACAATAAAAGCTCTTCTCGTCCCAAGCTTTTTCAGTGCAAGGAAAGCTTTCGTATTGAAAGTTCTTTAAGCAGAGAGAGCTTAAAGCTAATAGCTTAACCTCGTCTTTAATCTCTCTATTCGTTAACTATGTGCAGTTTTCAGCTTAAAGTTTAGAATTTGGCGCCAATATCATTTAACGAAAACAGATAGGGTTTGTGAACACTTGTATCTGCAAACAGCAGCCAGCTGATTCCTTATGAAAAAGTTTAGGCGTTGTTGGTATTCACTTATATGCGAGCACTTTTTAGTTTTTAAGTTTGTATAGCACTTTCTGGCGATCGTATTGAAATTTTCAAGCACACGCTTTAAAGCACATATGTTCACACGCCACTATTAATACTTTGTATGTTTTAGGGAGTGTTTTATACTGTGAAATACACGCACTTTTTACAGCCCAGCAACAAGAAGAGTGCCGGTCACGTTACCGATCACGTAACCGTTAAACGGTCACTAACCACACCCTCTTTACCAATCCCGTTGTTAAGAGCGTTGGGAAAAATCGATGCCAAAAACTTTGTGTACGTGTGATTTTCTATCCCTTTCATACATATGGATTCGTTCCAGTTTCATATAAACGTAGCGACGAACAAAATAACTTTTAGGCCAGCGCCGGCAACACAGCGCTATAGCCTAGCGGCTAGCAATGTGGACTTCCGATTCAAAAATCCTTGGCTCGAATCACAAAAAAAAAAAAATTTTTTTATACATTTATTTTATTTTGTTTCATGATATGTTTATGAAGGAATTTTTTTCATGGCAGAAATACACTCGGTGTTTTGCCATTGCCTGCTGATGGTCGACCGCTATTAGAAAATGTTTTTAGTAATTTTTGCTTTCACCGAGATTCGAACTGACGTTCTCTCTGTGAATTCTGAATAGTAGTCGCGCACCAAACCATTCGGCTACGGCGTTTGCTTACTTTGACTGATGCAAAAATGAGGAAAAATA